>PVLC010037240.1:0-15100 GCA_004027655.1 Graphiurus murinus | reverse complement strand
TCACGGGTTTGCAACCAACTTCAGCAACTTAGTGAGACTCTGTTTCAAAATAAAAAATAAAATAGAGATAGGGGTGTATCTCAGAGGCAGAATGCCCCTGGGTTCTATACCCAGTACCAAATATATATACATATATATTTGTTTTTAGGAAAACAATATATATTATATATATAAATATATATATTGTATATTATATATAAATATATATAAATATACATATTGTTTTCCTAAAAAAGTATACTTTCCTAAAAAATATATATATTGTTTTCCTAAAAAAGTGTACTTGTGAATATGTTTATTTTTCTCAGACTGTTTCTTTGCATTTATTCCTATGAAACTCTCTCAGTGTTTATAGTCTTGGGGTTTCATTATATATTATTAGGTGGCATTACTGATTTTTTATTATCCTTATGTAGATAAGTATCAAAGATAAAGTACACAACACAAATAAATTATATCAAATTTGTCAAAATGTAGTTCAAAAGCAAATATTAAAAAGAGTAACAGAGACAGAATTATAGGTATGAGTTATCAGTTTAAGGATATAGATGTGTAGCTTAGCCCTGTGAAATAATTTGGAATCATGCCTTGTTTCTGAAGTTTTGTTTTCTTAGTAGATCTAAAAGGTACCAAATAGGAAACTAAGTTTAAATGGAAATGACAAAAACAGAAGAATAAATTGGATAATTTTAAATATCAATATAAGACTTTCTTCCTGTGTATATTGGTCAAATAGGATTATTACTCTTTAACTTACTTTTATTCTTTTCATATATGTGCTGCCAAAGCAATTACTTTTTATTTTAAGGTATTGCTTTTTACAGATGTATTGAATATTGACTTAAATTATGAGCATCATAGATTTGAAATTTTTTTCAGATGCACATATATAGGAAGACATAAACTTCCACCTCAATGAGTGGCACATAGAAGCAACCAAACTTTCTATACAGGGCATCAGTAATGATTAAGATTTTTTTTTGGACAAAAACATTTTCCAGACATGATCACGGATTTGTTTGGTCTTAACTCCATAGACAATAGGGTTGAGGAAAGGTGGGACTAGCAGGTAAAGGTTGGACAAGAGAATATGAACGTATGGTGGTATGTGAGCCCCGAACCTGTGTGTGAAGAAGGAGAAAAAGGCCAGCAGGTAGAACTGCAGGAAGACACAGATGTGAGCGATGCAGGTATTGAAGGCCTTGAGCCGAGCCTCCTTCTGGGGCAACTGGAAGACAGTGGTAAAGATGCGAATATACGACAAGGTAATAAAGATGATATCAAACCCCAGGATGGTAAAGGCAACAAAAAGGCCATATATCTTGTTGATACGGATATCACCAGTGGCCAGTTTCACAATGGCCATGTGCTCGCAGTAAGAATGGGAAACAACTGTAGTTTGGTAGAGTTTAAGACGACACTTGATAAGAAACAGGCATGGTGCTATAAGAATGGCAGCCCTGAGAGTCACCCCAACACCAAGATGGGTCAGGAGTTGTTGGGAGAAGATGGTAGCATGTCTCAAGGGGTTACAGATGGCCACATAGCGATCCAGGGCCATCGCCAGAAGGATCCCTGATTCAATTGCCTGAAAGGAGTGGATAAGCCACATTTGCAGCAGACAGACATCAAAAGAAATCTCTGGATAGTGAAACCAGAAGATGCCTAACATTTTGGGAAGAATGCAGGTGCTAAGTGCAATGTCTGTGCCCGCCAACATGGCCAAAAATATGTACATGGGGATATGGAGGCTGTTTTCTTTCTTTATAATTGCTAAAATTAGGGAATTCCCAATCACAGCAAAGATGTACATGATGCAAAATGGAATGCCAATCCAACACTGCACTGACTCCAAGCCAGGAATCCCAATTAGTGTCAAAATAGAGGGCATGAAGACTGAGCCATTCATTGTGAGCATGGTGATTTGGTCTGTAGAAACATGTGGTGGTATTGCTATTTCATCTTCTACTCCTTTTGAAGACCTGATTTGTTTAAAATAAGAAGAAAATAATACATTTTAGAAAACTATGCTTTTGTTCGACTTGGAGTATTTTCTTCTTATCTCTCTCACTCCAACAACTTCTCTCTAATTTTCCATCTCCCTTACCGAAGTCACTGAAAGAACCACCATTAGGTGACATGATTTTCCATACCTTAATCATTTTTTTGTTTTGTTTTTTGTGGTACTGGGGGTTGAACCCAGGGGCATTCTTCCTCTGAGCTGCACCTGTAGTCCTATTTTTTTATTCTTTATTTTGAAACAGGGTCTCACTAAGTTGTGGAGTGCCTTACTAAGTAGCTGAGGCTGGTCGAGAACCCGGATCCTCCTCTCTCAGCCTCCCAAGTACTGGGATTACAAGCATGCGCCACCACGCCCAGCTTCCAGCAAAATTAAATTTGATAGACAGCTTCTTTCTGTTCCATTACCATTGGTCCAAACAAATTCGCTTTATATTGTGTTTTTTTATGCATCATGTATGCTTTTTTTCTGACCTGCCCATTGGAATTAGGACCAAAATCCCTTAATAGAAACATGTTTCAAGAACTGAGCTCCACCTACACTAGATATAAAGAATTCACAGTGGTTATAGATAATTCAGTTTGCTCAAAATCAGAAGACAAGTTCATTAGAAATGTTTTTCACTTTTGTGACTCACTGGTTATCTCTGTTTAGTCTCTTCATAGAATGACCTTTCTTTCATTGACTCTCTGAGATGAAGTCAAAGTAATTTTTCAAAGGATCCATAACCAGCCATTTATCTTGTACCTAGTCTTACTTATCATCTGAGTAAAATACCCATTATTTTTTAAAATTATGAGGTATTTTCTCTGAGTTTCCTCTCAGAGCTTACTCTCACCTGCCCTGTCCGACTCTGTGCTCATCATTTGTTTGATATCAAGTGCCAACTTATGTTGCTGCTTTCTTCTCTCCCTTAGCAATAACTGTTTGTTTGTTTGTTTTTTTAACCTTTTTAAGCTTAGCAGTCTTTTCTGGTTCATGCTTTGTAATAGCAGAATTTTCCATGAAAAGTAAGTTCTTTTCCTTGACAGTCCGTATATCTTCTACTGACTCAAAATACTATTATTCTTAGATGTGTAATTTTTCTCCATGTTGTTTTTACCTCCATCCTATTCTATCTCTGACTTTCAGAGATCACTCCAACTCATGATTCTGCAGGCTGCTAGCAGAGTCCCCTTTTCTATTGTCAAGGGACTTGTTTCAGTTAAGAAGGGCTGGGCTTCATCATCTTCAAAAAATCAAAGGGGTTTGCCTGCCTAATGGTTGCTTGCAACCTGTATGTTTCTCTTTTTCAAGAATTATTTCCATTAGAGAAAACAAAAATAATTAACTAAATGAATTTTTTCTCTTATTAGTTTGAAAAATTCATTTTCTGGTACTACTTAAGGAGAGTATAAAAGAGATAAACATAGTAAGGTCTAAAACTACAGATTATTAACAGAAAATCTCAGGGCCATGTCATCTCCATTATTCAGCAAGAGTATTAGTGGTTGACTTTTTCTTCCTTATAAACTGAGATTATCTCTGAGAAATGAAAGGTCACCTATATCCTTGGTCAGGCCAACTGCAAATGCATTTACTGCTTCTTTTTCTTTAAACTTATCTAACCCTGATCAAAGTTTCCTTTACTCTTGTTTATGAACACCTCCTTTTACAAATACACAATATGTCCAACTACATCTTTCTTACATCAGAAGGTAAAACTACTTCACACAAATTAGAAGTTTATTTTCTAATGATTTTGTTTAGAAACATTTATCAAGTGTCCTTTATATTCTACATATTCTTTGAAGCATTTAAGGAACAAAGATAAATGTATTTATTCTCTACTTATGAAGTATCTATGTTGTGCTACATGCTTGGAATTTGAAAAGTAGTATCTATTATTTATTATATATAGATTAAACATCACTTACTGTCCTAGATCTTTGAACATTTTGTTTTTATAACATACTTTTATTGGTGCATTGTAATCACATATCATACTGAAGTTCAGAAGGATAGAGACATTCGTGCACAAAGCACTTGATGAGCTTCCCTCTGGATCCCACCGCACTCCTTCCCTTCCCCGTACATGACAGAAATCAGTGCTGATCATTTTGTATATGTACATAGAGTCATTTGAAGTGTTTCCTTCATCAAGCATTTTAGATTATTATTATTTATTTATTTATTTGCAGTACTGGGGATTGAACTCGGGGGCATTCTACCTCCGAGCTATACCCCCAGTCCTAATATATTCTTTATTTTGAAACAGGGTCTCACTAAGTTGCGGAGGGCCTCGCTAGGTAGCTGAGGCTGGCCAGGAACCCAGATCCTCCGGTCTCATCCTCCCAGTGGTTGGGATTACAAGCATGCGCCACCATGACCGGCTTATTTTATTTTATATATCTTATGATATTGGCATCATTACCCTGCGACATTAACAAAGTAGCTATGAATTGGCAAATCTTCTTGAATCTAAAACCTATACCACGTTGACTCAGAAAGAACAAAATAACAAATTTCTATTTTCTGAAATTTTATAATCATAAAGTTAGGGATATGATATATACATATATATGCATATATACCATAGTATTAATAAATCAGTCTGGATTATATAAAAATATACAAAGATTTAAGGTGGTGGGTGCCTATTCTGATTCTGATAGAAACCATTTCCATCACCTTCTTAGTTCACAAAATAAGCATAGTAAAAATAGGTTATTACATGTTTTTTATATACTACCTATCTGACATATGATCACATCTCTAACAGCTTATCATCTATATACTGGCCCACAATGTCTGTGATTTATATTAAAATGTGTATGTCAGCTTTTATCAAGAAGGTGAATCTAAACAGCCACATGTAATAGTGGTCCTGAAGAATAGTTGGAAGTCAAGGTACAAGCTCACTGATATAGTATGTTTTGAGGATCACAGGAAGGAGAGCAAAAGTAGAATGAAACAAGTAAAAACCATAGCAGGTAAATAGAATGGAAAAGCCTGCTTTCGGTCTAAAAGCTTGCTTTTTCACCATGATCATAGGTCATGGTAAGAAAGTAATTACCTTGCTTCTTGAGATTTTCCCATTTCCAATTCTCATGAAATCTAACTTTCCTAGGGCAGGTTTTCTCATGTCAGCCCAACCAACATTTTAGGTCAGTATTTTTATTTGTTTGTTTGTTTGTATATTATTTCTGCTGTGAGTTATATCCTCTGCAATTTTCAAGGTTTAGTAGCAACCCTGTCTCCCACCCATTAGATGCCAGTAACATTTCCCAGTAGCAATAATCAAAAATGCCTCAGGCACTACAAATGCCCACTGGATGTGTGGGGAGGAACATGTCATAGCTGGGTGTTTACATTATTCTAGGGATCTTACCTGGGATGGGGAGAAGCCCTTAGTTGCATAGGGGTTGATACATTTACTCACCTTTAATAAAATTAAACAAAATAAACATTGCTATCCAGGGAAATAATTATTTAATTAGATATTAGTCAGGCACAGAATATGCCAAAATCATGTTATTTGCAGGGAAATGGATGCAACTGGAAAACATTATGTTAAGTAAGATTAGTCAGTCACAAAAAGTAAAAAGCATATGTTCTCCCTAATATGCAGATGCTAGGGAGAAAATGAGGCATAAGAGGGACTCCAGAGGAAAAAGAAGAAACCCTAGATAAACAAAGAAATTGACTTAACCAAAGTGATGGACGGGGCAGAGGGGCACCCTAATGCACACAATGTACTTTCACAAATATATCAAAGTCAATCACTAAACCGAACCTGAGAAGGAGTGAGGGCAAGGGAGTGGAGTAGGAATTGGGGAATGGGTTAAATGAGAAATGTGTGCATATAAGCCTTTATCAGCTTGTACCTAACAAAAATGTATGATTCCAATGCACCAATTAATCAAAAAAATAGGAAACAGTTTGTTAAAATATCACAGACATATGGAACATATACCAAGTGTTGTGTGCATTTATGTCAGTATCAACATGATTTACATTATGATGTGAGACTATAATGCACCAATAATAGTATATTAATAAATAAATAAATTAATATATTACCATAGATATTCATTCAAAAGGATAACTAGTAGGGATTGTGGCTAATGACCAGGAAGGAAGACCAAATATGAAGTAACTACTTTAAGCCAAATAATTTAAATATTCTAGGTGTAAAGCAAAACATCTGCTTATTAAAAATCCAATCTCCCAGCAGCATGGTGCATTGACATCCTCCATGGATCATAGCAGCAAATTGTATAGAATCTGAAGATAGACTAGAGAGGTCAAATCCTACATCTGTCATTTATTAGCTTTCATGCTTTTCAGCCAGTTATTAATTAAGTTCCGTAATATCACTGTTGATTAAAAAAGGCTAATGAATAGAAAAATATTACAGGATGCCTTCTAAACCAAATGAGATAATTCATTCCAAATATTTAGGGGAAAATAGTATATGTATGATTTTCTCTGCAAATGCCAGCTATTAGCCCATAGAAATGAACTCTCTCCTCCTGAATTAGATTTAGATATTTGATAACACAGTAAGATTGAATCTTCGCTAGTCTGAGCATTATCTCTTGATATTTTAGCACGCGAGCTTCCCAGTCAAACATCAGCCCGGTTTCTCTACAGTTTCTCCATTTTGCCAAATTCACTTTAAATATGCCTCCCTGTATTTCTTTAACTATTTGAAAAATATTCAGGAAAACAGGCATTTCTATGACACAACATTGTTCTAGAGCTAAAACATTCACTATAAGATATTGTTACTTTTTCATCATCCTGCCATAGTATGAGATCACAGGGGGATGTGTTTTCTTTGAGGCAAATTCTCCATATCCCCATTCACAGTGTAGATCTCAAGCCCACAGACTTACCAGGAAGGGTTAATGGAAATATTATCAGAACATACAGCATAGAGTCTTGTTGATGTTTCAAGCAGTGGAGGATAAATGTTTTATACCATACAGTGCCCCTGGGAGCCTTAAGCTTTCCTATGCCAAGTGAAAAAAAAAAAACCAGAAGTTGATTGAGAACTTATTTGTTTCATTGTCTAATAGAGATTCTGCATATTTTTTTCTTTCTCAAACTCTGGAACTTGTAGTCAACATAATTTTCTTTTTTTCTACTTGTGTGTGTGGGGGGGGGGTACTGGGGATTTTTACATTTTTACATCTGAGCTACACCCCCATGATTTTTTTTTTAAACAGTTTGTTGCTAAATTGCTGAGGCTGGCCTCAAACCTGGATTTTCCTGTCTCAGCCTTTCTAGTACTGAGATTATCAGTGTGTGCCAAAATGCCTAGCTATGATTGTCCTTGAAAAAATTCTTAAGAGTAAGCCGGCTGTGGTGGCGCACTCTTGTAATCCCAGCATTTGGGAGACTGAGTCTAGAGGATCGAGGTTTGTGGCCAGCCTCAGCTACCTAGTGAGGCACTCGCAACTTAGTGAGACCCTGCTTCAAAATAAAGAATAAAAAATAGGGCGGGGTGTGTAGCTCGGAGCTGGAATGGCCCTGAGTTCAATCCCGAGTACTGCACCAAAAAAAAAAAAATCTTAAGAGTAGACTATGTCCTATTATAACGCAAAATAAAACAATATAACCTATTTTAAAAATAATAAGTATTAAAGAGAAACAAAAACAACCTCAGGTATTCAGACTAGTCAGTGTAGACACAACTAACATAGAAACAAAATAAACATTTTAAAATGTAAATCTAGTCCAGTGTGATAAACAGTGATTTCTCACTAGGCCCATGTGGAGCCCAAAGGAAGTACAGGCCTGTGGTGAGGTCATGACCCCATTGAATCTGAACAGCTGCAGATGACCCACTCCTCCAGTGCAGCCACAGGTGAGTGTTTAGTTATGTAAGGATGACTAGGCAGGTGGTCCCATGCAGCCACAGATGTGTATATAATTACATAAACATGAAGAGGTAATATACAATATGCATGCACACATTAGGCTGTGGTGATCTGTGCCATTTTCCCTGGAACCCTATGCAAGAGAATTGCCAGTAAAATAAAGCTGTTTTTCTCCAGATGGCCACTCCTCATGCTTTCTTCTCACTGGGGATCCCACTGTCATAATCTCCCCTACAACTGTACTGACTCCAGGCCAGGAATGCCAATCAGGGTCAAAACAGAGGGCATGAAGAATGAGCCATTAATTGTGAGCATGGAGATTTGGTCAGTAGGACCATGTGGTGGTATTGCTATTTCATCTTCAATTCCATGTCAACTTGATAAATAAAAAATAAAAATAATGTATCTTAAGATAATATAATTTAGTTAGATTAGGAGATTATATTCTTATTTCTTCACCCCAATAACTTCTAATTTCCCACCTCTCTTTCCAAAGTCACTTAGTGTCCAGCTATCAATTCCATGATTCTTAATCATTTTCATGAGCAAATTTAAATTCATTAGATGGCTCCTTTCTGTTCCATGACAGTGGACCAAACAAATTTTCTGTATCTTGTGTTTGCTACTCATCATATTTGCTTCTTGTGAGGTGCCAAATGGATTTTTTAATTCCTTAATATGAACATATTTGAAGAACTGGGCTCTACTTACACTAGATTAAAGAACCCATAATGGGACAAACCATTTAGTTGGTTCAGATTTATAAGACAAGTGTGCCAGGACTGTTTTCCAGTTTGCGGCTCACTAACTAGTTATCTCAGGTTAGTGAGCCGCAAACTGGAAAACAGTCCTTCATGGTCTAAACCTTCTCTCCGGCTCTCTGAGAATGCATTCAAACTAATTTTGCAAAGGTTCAGTGTTTCCAAGCACACCATTTATCTTACACCCATTCCTCTTTACCCTGTGAGAAATTAAATACAGTATTTTTTAAATTCATGGGTGTTTTCCTTAGTAGTTCATCTCAGAGCCTTTTCTGACCTTCCATGTCCTGCTGTGGACACATCACTTATAATTAGCATCAAGTTCCAACTTATGTCCTCTGATTTTCTCTCTCCCTCAGCAATAACTACTTTCACTTTTCTAAGCCTAAAGAGTTTTTTCTGAGCCAGGCGTGGTGGCACATGCTTGCAATCCCAGTACTTGAGAGACTGAGACCGGGGGACCCGGTTCACAGCCAGCCTCAGCTACCTAGTGAAGCCCTCCGCAACTTAGTGAGAACCTGTTTCAAAATAAAGAATAAAAAAATAGGACTGGGCATGTAGCTCAGTGGTAGAATGCCCCTGGGTTCAATCTCCAGTACCATAAAAAAAGAGTTTTTTTCGGCTTATCCTTTGAAATAACATGGAATGCTCTAAGGAAAAGTAATTTTTCCTTAATATTTGTGTACATTTTGTATCTTCTTAAAATACTATAAATTCTGTAGAGGTGAATTTTTTCCTTCCACGTTGTTTTCATGGAACTATCTCCATCCTATTCTGTCTCTGCCTTTCAGTGTTCCTTTCCATCCATGACACTGCAGGCTTTGAGCAGAGCCTCCCATTCTGTAGTCAAGGGACTTAACTTCAGTTAAGAAGAAGGGCATGGCTTTATCATCCTCCAAAGCTCAAAGAGGTTTGCCAGCCTCTGGTTGCTTGTGACCTGTATTTATTTCTCCTTCAAGAAATATTTCCACCTCAGAATATGTCAAATATAAAATAATTTTCTAAATGCACTTATTTTCTTTTAGTAATTGCAAAACTCATTTTCTGAAACCATTTAATCAGAATATAAAGTAGATGAGCACAGTGAGCAAGGCCTAACACAATGGATTGTTAACAGAAAAAAGATCCCATAACCATGTCATCTCTATCATTTGGCAAGTGTGTGCTTTTCTCCCCTGTAAACTTAGACGATTTGTAAGAAATGAAAGATCACCTACATCCCAGGGAGATCAACTGCAATAGCAGTTACTGCTTCCTTTTCTTTAAACTTCTCTAACCCGATCAAAGTTTTCCCTCCTGAGACTTGTTTAGGAACACTTCCACTTAACGAATACACTAGATCTTTCTTATATCAGAAGGCAACATTACTTCAAATAAATTAGAATTTTATTTCCTTATATTTTTATTCAGAAACATTTATTAAGGATCTTTTATATCCCAAGTATGATTTGAAGCATTTGAAGAAAAAAGATAAATTTACTTATTCTATACTTATGAAGTACCTACATGTGGCACATGCTTAGAATTTAAAAAGTAATAACTACTATTTATTAAATATTATTAAATCACATATTCTTCTAAGATCTTAGAACATTTTAGATTTTTTACTCTCTTTAGCTTATGGTATTGGCATCAATCCCTACGGTATTAAGGAAGCAGTTATGAATTGGCAAATTTCCTTGAATTTGAGTTTCATGATATATTGACTCAGGAAGAACAGAATAAACTATTCATATATTTTGAGATTTTATAATTACAAAGGTAGAAAATTATCAAATATATATTAAATTATAAATGAGTCAGCCTGGGTTAGATAAAAATATACTAGAGATTTAAGCTGGGGGTGTCCATTCAGATTCTAATAGAAACTACTCCCAAATCACCTTCATACTACACAAAATAAGTATAGTAAAAATGGCATATAACATATTTATTATATATTGCCTATATGGTGTGTTGTCTTCATCCATATGGTGGCAAATAATAACTGGAATTTATCTCAAAAATGAGTACTTCTGCCTTTATCAGGAATGCTAATTGGGGAAATCTAACATGGCCACTTATGTAATAGTGGGCCTGAAGAATCATTGAAAGTTAAAATGCAAGCTAGCTGGGCATGGTGGTATATGCCTATAATCCCAGTACTTTGGAGACTGAGACAAGAGGATCACAAGTTCAAGGCCAGTCTCAGTCAGTTAGGGAGATCCTGTTTCAAAAAAAAGAAAAGAAAGAAAAGAAAAGAAAATGGCTGCAGTATAGCTTAAAGGTCATAAAAGATACAAACTGACTGATAAAATGTGCATTGAGTAATCAGAGGAGGGAAAGCAAAAGAAGAATGATCCAAGTAAATGACATATCAAGTAAATGGAATAGGAAAGCAGTTTTCCGTCCAAAAGCCCATAGGTTATGTTGAGAAAGTAAATACTTTGCTTCTTGAGACTTTTCGATGTCCAATTATGATGAATTCTAATTGATACTAATCTAGGTCAGGTTTTCTCTATGTCAGCCCAATCAACATTATAGGCTTTTTTTTTCCTCTGTTGAATATTCTCTGCAGTTTTGAAGGTTTAGTAGCATCCCTGTCTCCTGCCTATTAGATGCAAACAGCACTTCCCATAGCAACGATGAAAAATGTCCCAGGCACTGCCAAGTTCCCCCTCGATGTGTTGGAGAGGAATATATCATAGCCTAGTGATAACTATTGTCTTTAGATCTTACACTGGGATAGAGAGGAACCCATAATTGAATAGAGATTGATGCATTTATGCTCCTTTAATAAAATTAGGCAAAATAAAATGGCTATCCAGGAGAAAAACTCTTCAATTAGATATTAGTCAAGCACAGGATATGTTGAAGGGAATTTCAAGAAAAGGAAATAGTTTGTTCAAAATCACAGACATATGGTATATATGCTGTCATAATAATAAAAAATTCTCCTTTTGAGTTAGTTTATTATTGCTCAAGAAATAAACATTTATAACTAACATGAACCATGAACAAAATAAAAGACAAGTTATGTAGAATATTTACAATTCAAATGAGAGTTAAAATGTTTGCAATTAGTGTGAAGAAGAAAATTTCTACTAATCAATATGATGAAAACAAAAACATCTATTTATCACACCACCTCCCCAAACAGCCTATTTGATAAGGGGAATGTGTGGACCACAAGGTCATGCAAGAGAAAGTACAAATGAATAACAAAATATTTAAGTAACCAATAACTAAGCTCAGTACAAAATAGAAAGTATAAATTAGAACAAAGGAAATTTTTCACTTACAAGATTTGCGAGAATTGAAAATATGTCATTCTTAGGGCTGAGGATTAAGTTGTAAGATACAATATCAATATACAGAAAATCAATAGCACTTCTAATTCTAACAATGAACTTATCCATACAAGTAATTGAGGAAATAATTCCATTGATAATTACAACAATAATAACTAAGAGTTAGGTATAGATTTGACCTATCAGATTAAAGACCTACATGCTTTCTCCTTTTCCTTCTCTTCCTCCCTCCTTTCTCTTTACAAATTATGTTTTCTTCAATAGCTGTCATCAAGTATACTGATTCTTTTCTTGGAATGAATCTATTGAAGACATTCTTCATCTCTAATTTTTATGTCTACGGTTTTCTTTGAATTGTTTTCTTTTTTTGAAGGGAGATTGAATTCAGGGGTATTCAACCTCTGGAGATACAACTATTTTTTATTCTGAAACAAGGTCTCACTAAGTTACCACAAGTTTACCTCCAACCTGTGATCCTCTTTTCTCTGCCTCCCAAGTACTTGAGTTTCTGTGCCTGGGTCATTTGATTTTTCTCATAATTGATTTCAACACATTACTTATAAGTTGTTTGAATTCCTTCTCAGATAGATCTAAAATTTGTGTCATATCTTTGTCTTATTCTGTTGATTTCATTATCATTTGGGTTTACATTTTAATTAGCATTGATCTGATGTATTTTATGAAACCCAGATCAAACAAATTCTAACTAGTACTAATGCTATTGTTAATATATAAAGACATAATGAAAGTATGAGCATAAAAAATAAATGTCATAAGGACACTAATCAAAAGATATCTGGAGTAGGTGTATCAACATCATATAAAATAGAGGTGGTAGGAAGTAATATTATCTAGGATAATTTTAAGTTCATAAGATCATTTGTTGTGTGGCCTCATGACATCTCCAGGACTGAAAAATGTATATGAAAATTAATCATTATTTACTTATTCCATGTTGTATACTCAGTAATTCTCAAGTGCCTCTCTTACAATAAGCATGGTGTAAATTCTTTGCAGTTATTGGTTAATATGTAGAATATATATTTACACATTATTTATTATTAAAGAGTAATACAACTTTTAGGAGCCATAAACATGTTAAGTCTTGTTTTTCCTTCTGGTCTATATTTTTCTTTTGAGCCACAGATAAATAAACTAAGAAAGTTTTATTAAATTTCAAGTACTAGTATACAACTCTACACAAAACCATGTTTAAGATAATTTTAGAGACATGTGAACAGATAGTTTTGTATAATGAAAATTCTTTTCAATGTACCTAGCACAACTTTTAAGTAGTTATAACTAAGTGAGCTACATTTTTATATTTACATTAGTAATATATTCTTAATTCTTATTAGGATGCATTTATAATTACTTTCTTCATATCATATCATCTGTGAGATTTCAAAAATTATTGTGCAGCCAGGCCTGGTGGTACACACCTGCAATACCAGTACTTGGGAGGCTGAGACATGAGGACTGCAATTTGAAGGCCAGAGCCCTGTAACTTAGCAAGACCTATTTCAAAATAAAATGTGACTTAGTGTAGCTCAGAGATAGAATGAACCCGAATTCAATCTCCAATGCCATGTACCCACCCCCAAAAAAGACAAACTAAGTTTTAGTTTTCTATAACATTAAAATTATTTCCAAAAATGAAGAATTAAAGATAAAAACATATGGACATATGCTTTTCTATTGCTGAATAAACTGAATCTTGAATTAGGAGGAATATGTGTATAAGCATTTAGGAGGTGATACTGATACACTACAGTGGTTGATTAATTGAGTCATGATATGTTTATTATCAGAATGAGAGTCAATCATCTTTAACAAAAACAGAATAAGCACACTCACAAACACAATAATCATATGACAAAAAGGTACTGTAAGATTCCATGGATAATACAATAGAATACTAAAATGCACATAAATCTGGTGTTTCATAGTCAATGAAAACTTCATGAATACTTGACCTTAAATAAAGTTGAAGATAGAAATGGGAGTGATACATGGGCATGATTTCTAACACATTTCTCTAGAACATATTCACACCTAAAGGGAATTAATGAAACATGTTTAAAGGCAGGCTGTCTAATACCAAGGCCTTCAATTCTCTCCCTCTGTGCCTCTCCATGATGCTTTCTTTGCTCTATTTCTGCTTCTTCGGTAAATTATTATTGGCAATGCTGGTTCGAACATACTTGGAGGAGACACTTTACCATGCTTTTATATCCTTAGTCCTGATGCTATCATTGTCTTGAGGACTTGCCTACTTCACAGTAGAACTGATTTTGTGAGGGTAAATCAGGTGGAGGAATCCTTGGCGGATCTGCTTGGTCTTAACACTGTAGATGATGGGGTTTAGCACTGGTGGAATCATTAAGTAGATATGGGCCATGAAGATGTGAATAAGAGGAGAGGAGTGCTTAGCAAAACGATGGACAATTGACAGGCCTATCATAGGCACATACAGGATGAGTACAGCACAGATGTGGGAGGCACATGTGTTAAGCGCCTTAAGCCTCCCCTCACGGGATGCAATTCTTAACACTGAGTGAAGGATGAAAACATAAGATACTAAGATACCCAGGGAGTCCATGCCCCACAGCATAATAATCACAACCAACCCATAGATGACATTGAACCTGGTGTCAGCACAGGCAAGGCGGATCATGTCCTGGTGCAGGCAGTAGGAATGGGAGAGGACATGGGAGTGGCAAAAGGAAAAGAAGGCCAGACGGGCAAAGAGTGGAATTATTAAAATAGCACTCCTGAGCAGGGCTACAACTCCAATCTTGGCGATAAGTTTTGGGGTGAGAATGGTAGCATATCTTAGAGGGTGGCAGATAGCCACATAGCGATCAAGGGCCATGGCCAAAAGCACAGATGACTCAGTGAAGGAGAAAGTGTGAATCAGAAACATCTGGACCACACAGACATTGAACTGGATCTCCCTGGATATGGACCACAACACCCTAAGGAGTGATACCATTGTGGGGAGGGACATACCCATGTCGGTGAGGGAAAGCATGGCCAGGAAGTAGTACATGGGCTCATGGAGCCTGGGGTCTGTGCGGATGATGTGCAGGATGGAGCAGTTGCCTGTTATGCTGACCAGATATAGAAAGCAGAAAGGGATGGAAATCCAGTGATGAAATT
>PVLC010037238.1:0-15376 GCA_004027655.1 Graphiurus murinus | reverse complement strand
TTTTTTTTTTTTTTTGCGGTACTGGGGATGGAACCCAGGGTCATTCTACCTCTGAGCTACACCTCCAATCCTATTTTTTATTCTTTTTTTTTTGTTGTTGTTGCAGTACTGGGGATTGAACTCAGGGGCGTTCTACCTTTGAGCTATACCCCAAGCCCTATTTTTTATTCTTTATTTTGAAACCGGGTCTCAATTGTGGAGTGCCCACTAGGTACCTGAGGCTGGCTGTGAACCCGGATCCTCCAGTCTCAGCTTCCCAAATGCTGGGATTACAATCGTGCACCACCACTCCCGGCCCCAGCCCTTATTTATTTATTTATTTATTTTGAGGTACTGGGGATTGAACTCAGGGGCGTTCTACCTTCGAGCTATACCCCCAGCCCTATTTTTTATTCTTTATTTTGAAACTGGGTCTCACTAAGTTTCGGAATGCCTCACTAGGTAGCTGAGGCTGGCCGCGAACCCTGATCCTCCGGTCTCAGCCTCCCAAATGCTGGGATTACAAGCGTGCGCCACCACGCCGGGCTCCCAGACCTATTTTTATTCTTTGTTTTGAAACAGGGTCTTACTAAGTTGCAGAGGGCCTCATAAAGTACCTGAGGCTGGTGGAGAACCCGGATCCTCTGGTCTCAGCCTCCCAACTACTGGGATTACAAGAGTGTGCCACCACGCCGGGCTTTCACTTTTATTTATTTATTTATTTTATTTTGTTTTATTATTGGTACTGGGGATTGAACCCAGGGGCATTCTACCTCCAAGCTACACCCACCCGCAGCCCCCCCCACCTTTTTTTTTTTTTTTTTTTTAATAGGGTCTTGCTAGCCGGGCGTGGTGGCACACGCTTGTAATCCCAGCATTCGGGAGGCTGAGACTGGAGGATCTGGGTTCTCAGCCAGCCTCAGCTACCTAGTGAGGCACTCCACAACTTAGTGAGACTCGGTTTCAAAATAAAGAATAAAAAAATAGGGTTGGGGATATAGCTCGTAGGTAGAACGCCCCTGAGTTCAATTCCCAATACCGCAAAATAAATAAATAAATAAATAAATAAATAAATAAATAGGGTCTTGCTAAGTTGCTGAGGCTGTCCTCAAACTTGCAGTCCTCCTGTCTCAGCGTCCCAAGTACTGGGAATACAAGCTTGTGCCACCATGCCTGGCTTTTAGCTCGTTTCTGAAACTGCAGTTCCCTCTGGTCGGTGGGATGGGGCCCACTGCTCCCCCATCCCAGGCACCTCATCCTCTGCCTCCGCACCTTCCCACCTCCGCAGCTTCGGCTCCCTGGTCTGTTGAGGCACACAGGGTCGCCACGTATGGGGATGCCAATGGGGGTGAGCATTCCATATCGAGTCTTACACAGGTGAGCGCCCATGGGGCCACCCAGCAGGGGTCCCCGCACTTGCACGCCTCACGCCTGGGAAGCACCAGGAACCAAATGGGCCGTGGTCCGTAGGTCAGAGTGAACAGGATGGCCTGCGTGAGGCCAGCCAGACAAATCTGGATGCGATTCTGCCGACCCAGCAAGTGGGGCAAATTGAGTCTGGGGACTCGGACAGCAGAGACAAGCAAGGCTCCACTGCGCAGGCGCCGGAGGCCCCGCCCTTCACCTATGCAGACTCCACCCCTTGCTGCGAGGCGGAGCCGGGCGCATGCGCAAGCCGTGCGTGTCGGGGCACCCGGTAGAAACTATTCCCCAGAAGCCTCTGCGCTTCAGGGTTTCCCAAAAGACCCGGTTCGGATGTTCATCTATTCGGCCTGGGATGCCGGGCTCTGAACGGCGGGGCGGGCCACATTCCCCCACGGGGCGGGGCTTCACTGAATGGGGCGTGGCTTTGCTCAAGGGGTGGGGCCACCGGCGGGGTGCCTCACCCGGTACGTGAAGGCGGAGCCCGCAGGTGGGCGAGCAGAGCCGGAGGTGGAGGGTGGGCTTCAGGCCCTGCTCTGACTACGGCTACCTCAGTTGCCCCACCACGATGCCAGGGCTCCAAAAGGCCCTCGCGTCTCTCGGCCGTGCTCCTGTTCACCTGCATACCTCCCACACCCGGGCTCTCCCTGACGGAGCCCAGACGCGGGCCCGAGGCTCCATGAGCCACACGCCAGGTCCTGTTTGCTCACCGGGAACACCTTGCCCTCGGTCTGGCTGCACAACGGAGAGCCTGGGCCGTCCAGGGCCAGGCGCAGGGCCCAGCGGGTCACAGAAGTGGCGGCGTGCCACAGGGTGGTCTGACAGGGCAGGGGATGGTGTTCCGGAGGCCCCCGACGCCCTGATCCAGCCGTGCCTGCAGTCCCAGCACGCCCTGGTCCTCCCCGCACCGAGGGCTCCCCACAAGCAGAGTGCAACCCCGAGGGCAGGGAAGTCCGCCGAGGAGGAAGCAGAGGGGAACGGGGCCTCTCCGCTGGGTGGGGTTAGGTTAGCACACAACTGTGTGACGACAGACCTCGAGCTGACCCGATGGGATGCCGGAAGGGGCCACCCCACCCCGGCAGGTGAGTGTCCTCCGTGGGCTGTCCTCCACCCAACACGGCAACTGCCATCGGCTATCTTCGACCTTCCGCATACTTCTACCCCATCTTGTCCACCCTTCCGCAAGGCTCCTGACCCTGAGCCCCCTCGGGCCACTCGTCTGGCGTCTGTTTGACCCCCCCCCCCGTCCCTCTTGAGGTCACATCCCTCCTTGAGCCGGCCAGTACTGGGGACACGGTGAGCAGGAGAACACGGAGCATCCCCGGGGGCCAAGTGGAACGCCGGGCAGGCAGAGCCCCTGGTCCCGGGGAGCAGGCGAGGCAGACACAAGGTGGGGCGCTGGGACCCAGCTTTCCTGGGAACCCGGCTCAGGCCCCCTCCCCTCCTCACTCGGGCATTGTGAAACCTCGAAATGTGAAGGAGGGGAAATAGAGGGGTTTCCTTCCAGAACTGGGGGGCTTGGCCAGGATCCAGGGTCAGCCAGGAGGGGAGGGGAGGGGAGGGCGGGGGCGACCCGGGAGTTCTGACGCAGACACAGCCCGCGGGGGAGGGCGACCCCCGGGGCCGCGCCTGGCGGGGAGCGGGGAGAGGGGCTGCGGAGACTCTGGCCCCGCCCCGCGGACCCCGCGCGGGTCCCCAGACGGGGGGTGGCGCTGCGGGCGCGGGCGGGAGCCGCGCGCACTGCGGTCCCCGCGCCTCCGCCGCAGAGCGCGCCACGCTCCGCACGCACCTGCCGCCGCCGCCACCGCCGCCGCGCCGAGCCCCACGCCCGCGCCCCTGGGTACCGCCCGCGCCCGCCATCGCCCGAGGTCGCCGCGGGAGCAGCTGGAGCCACCCGGCCGAGGCGCGGGCGCCGTATCAGGGCCTGCCTTTGAGACAACCTCTGCGGTGGCGGCACGGCCCGGGGACGCCAGGCTGGGGCAGGTGAGCGAGGGGGGCAGGGAGGGAGAAGGGCGCGGGTCCGATGCGTCGCCCCTCCCCACTCCGGCAGGGTCAGTCCTCCGGAGAGTGGAGGCGGGACTGGGGAGGGGGCTGGGTCGGAACCCCGTGGAGGTTGGGATCCCACCGCCGAGGTCAGGGTCAGAGGTCGAGTGCCCGTCCTTTGTGCAAGGTGGAGGTGAGGGCGAGGAGAGGCTGGAGGTGGGCCGGGGCGCTGCCCTCACGCTGTCTCTCACCTGCAGCTCCGGCCTGCGGCAGGCCTCTCCTCAGCTCGAGCCGCGGAGCCTGCAGCCCAGGCCCTTCTGCAGCCAGCGCTCAGCCTAGCTGCCTTCCCTGGGCGCCCTGTCCTGGAACCATGGGGCCCACCTAGCCCCTGCCTGCCCCGATGTCCCGGGCGGGGGACTGCTGACCTCAGCTGCAGGGGGAGTTTCCTCCACACCCCCTTGCCAGCCTCAGCAGCCGGAGACCCTGGGTGAACCCCCAGGTCAGCCTCCCACACCCCCCTACCCTCGTTTGCCTCCCCCTCCCCCGCCCCTTCCTCCACCTCCCAGGACTGGACCAGAGAAGCCACTGTGGCCACTGGGGGGGGCCCTGCCCCCCCAGCTGTCACTGGCGGCCCCTAGAAGTCCACGGGGCGGCCGGCGTCCCCACCAGGCCTGGCAGGACCAGGATGCTGCTCCCTCTCTTCCCCCCCGCCCTCCCCCCATGCCCTTGCCCACCCCAACTTCCAGTCTGACTGGAGACAGCCGGATGCCAGCTGATCCTGGGCCGGAGGTGGGCAGTGGCTGGCCGGGCCTCCTCATGTCCTGCCTCAAGGGCCCCCATGTCATCCTCAAGATGGAGGCCATGAAGATTGTCCACCCTGAGAAGTTCCCTGAGCTCCCGGCAGCCACCCCCTGCTTCCCACCTGCACCCCGGCCCACGCCCACTCTAGCACCCAAGCGTGCCTGGCCCTCAGATGCAGAGATCATTGTCAACCAGGCATGTGGGGGGGACATGCCTTCCCTGGAAGGGGTGCCCCACACTCCACCCTTGCCACGGCGGCCCCGCAAGGGCAGCTCGGAACTGGGCTTTCCCCGAGTGGCGCCAGCGGACGAGGTCATTGTGAATCAGTATGTGATTCGGCCTGGCCCGGCAGCCTCTGTGGCTTCTTCATCGGGGACCATGGCGGCAGGTGAGCCCCTGGAGTGCCCCACCTGCGGGCACACCTACAATGTCACCCAGCGGCGGCCCCGCGTGCTGTCTTGCCTGCACTCCGTGTGTGAGCAGTGCCTGCAGATTCTCTACGAGTCTTGCCCCAAGTACAAGTTCATCTCCTGTCCCACCTGCCACCGCGAGACTGTGCTCTTCACTGACTACGGCCTGGCTGCGCTGGCCGTCAACACGTCCATCCTGAGCCGCCTGCCACCAGAGGCGCTGACTGCCCCGTCCGGTGGCCAGTGGGGGGGCGAGCCTGAGGGCAGCTGCTACCAGACCTTCCGGCAGTACTGTGGGGCCGCGTGCACCTGCCACGTGCGGAACCCACTGTCCGCCTGCTCCATCATGTAGGCCCACCTGCCAACTACTGCCCACTGGTCCTCGCTCGCCGCTTCTTCAGGGACCTGGCCCTGCCCTGCTGCCCGCTGACCCTTCCTCGCCCACCATGGCTTCTGGCCCCACCCTGTGTGGCATTGTCGCTGCAGCCAACTCTGCCATTAAAACTCTGCCAAAGTTTGCACCTGTCCCTTGGACTGAAGCTCGTTCCTGTGGGCTGCGCCCAGGCCTGGGCCAAGGGTGGGTATCCTGGGCCGTAGCCCGGGCAGATCTCAGCTTGCAGCTGCCGGAGGGAAGTCCAGCTCTGCAGAGTGGGGCAAGCTGGGCTTGGCACGCCAGGTCTGGGTCTGGCTGCAAATGTGTGCAGATCCTTGCACGTTGGAGCAGAGTGGGCTGCTAGTCTGCACACGGGGCTGTGTGGCAGGTGTGCAGAGCTGGCCCAGCTGGGCAGTCTAGGCCTTCTTCAGCACTGGTCAATGATGGGGTGGCTGCACAGGATAACTCAGGGGCTCCCCCCTCGTGCTCCCTGGTCCCCAGTGTGTGTGTGTGTGTGTCTCCTAGGGTTGTGTGGGAATCTTTGGGGCCAGTCTGTGCAGGGGTTTGAGGCTGGCAAAGAGCATGGTGAAGGTACAAGGAACCAGTGGCCTGGTACCTGGACCAGTTTTTTTTTTGGGGGGGGGGGAATAGAGGGGAAGTAGGCTAGATTGTAGAGATGGGTTACGGCGAAGATGACTATGGGAACAATGGCGTCAGTTGACTGTTTATTGAGAGCCACTTGTGCCCAGGCACAGCACTCAGCACTAATCTCACACCACCTCAAGCTGTGAGGTGAGCTACGGCTGTCTCCTCCGTCAGGTGAGGGCCCGCCCAGGCTTGGTAGCATGAGGTCATGCAGGCAGGTAGCGCTTGGGCCTGGCACCCCAGGTTCTGAGGCAAGGGTGGCCCCTTGTCCCCGGCAGCAGGCCCAGCACCGGCTCCCTGCATGCTTGTGCTCCCCTCCGGCCTGGCCCAGGCTGGGTGAGGAGCCTTTGCAGGCTGGACTCTGCAGCGCAGGCTCCTCCCACCAGCTGCCCTGACCTTCAGGGATACACACAGGCCCTTATCTGGAGGGTAAGGTGGGCGGGCCTCTGTGGCCCCTGCCCTCCCCAGGGAACCGACTCCCTGGGATCTCTCTGTTCACATTTGAGTCTGCCCTGCTCAGCTGGGCCTCGGGAGAGGGGGTGTGGCTCAGCGTCTGCTCATGACCAGTGCGGTGCCTGTCCACTGCAAACGCGTGGAGCTCTGCTCACAGACCTCCCCACTGGGCCAGCCTCCCCCAGCGGCGGTCCCTGGGCCTGTCCAGTGCCCTGGGCTCTCTGGCTGGCCAGGCTCCTGAGCGGCCCTGGTCCTAGGTGCAGTGGAAGGAGTTCTTCACCGGAGGCCAGTTCCCAGTCCCAGGCCCGCTGGCGCCCAAGGCAGTACTGGGCCCTGCTCAGCGGCCAGAGCGGTCCAGAAGCATGAAGAGCAGCCCTAGCAGCATGAGTGGCATGAAGATGAGCAGCAGCCCCAGCAGCTCGAGCACCAGCAGGCTCAGCAGCACCAGGCGGCGGGCACAGGGCCCGCGCTCCCGCAGCGCCCACAGCCGGGCACCCAGGCAGGGCGGGCAGGGCAGGAAGGGCAGGCAGGCTCTGCTGCTGACGGGCCCCGCCAGGAAGCGCAGCTGGTAGCGGTGCTCCAGGGAGCCCCAGGGCCCAGGGCCGCGGCGGGGGGGCGGCGGGGGCGTGGGAGGCGGCGGGCGCTGGGGCCCATCAGCCCGAAGCAGCTCCTCCTGCAGTCGGCGTATCTCCCACTCCACCATGGGCGTCTTCTGGCGACACAACGGGCAGCATACACGGCCCAGGTCAGCGCTGGGGGCCGTACCCATCAGCCGGTGCAGGCAGCTGGCACACAGGCCATGGCCACAGTTGAGCAGAACCAGGCAGTGCTCCCTGGGCCCGTAGGGCTCTGTGCAAATGGGGCATTCCTCCCCCTGCTCCTCGCCCTCCTCCTGCTCCGCCCCAGGTGGCAGGGCCCAGGTGCAGGCCAGGGCCATGGCCCCCAGCAGGGGCTCGCTGTCCGGCGTCCTGGCACCCTCGGGGGCCCCAATGTCTTTTTTTTCATCTGCCGGAGGCTGGCACTGCGGGTCCAGGCACTCAGGGCCCAGAGAGGCCCAAGGAAGCCTGGTGGGCCCAGAGCTGGGGTCAGTGGGGTCCAGGTGGTGAGCCCCAGGGCAGGAGTCAGGATGGACGGGTGGGGGCTCCAGGGCTGCAGCGGCCGCGGGGGTGAAGATGGTTGGGCAAGGTCAGTGTGGCCCTCAGGAGCCAGGCAGGGTCTGCAGTCCACCCCCCACTGGCTGAGCACTGACCTCCAGCCGTACCTCTGGGCGCCCTGGCCCCACTGAAGGAAACTTCTCTCGAGTCCCCGCGGTGTGCCAGCTCTGGCGGTCCACAAGTGTTGGTTCTGTCCCAGTCAGATCCAGCCCAGGCCCGCCTTGACCAGGTTCAATCCCTGTCAGAGACTGACGACTGACCAGACAGACGCTCCTCAGCTCCGTGCTCTTCGGTGCTCTCGACGCAGACGACTCAACTCCACCAAAAGGTCTGCCCTCCCAGGGCCGCAGGCCCCGCCCAGGGGCGGGACACGCACACGCCCCCTCCCTGGCCTCGGAGGGCAGGGCAGGGATGGGATGGCCCGCCCAGGGCCTTGCCAACAGCTCAGGGCTGCCCCCCTGCTGGCCATCAGAGGAGCGGCAGGGCTCCTCTGACCCACCACACTAGAATAGACATCCAGGCGGGGGCACTCTCCAGCAAGGGCGGCTGCACCGGAAGTGCACCTGTCACGGGATGGGAGGATCTAGCTGCTGCCCACCCAGTACAGGTGAATTGAGCCCCCCCCCCAGCCCCAGGAGGGGTGGAGAAAGGGGCACAGGTAGGTCTACGCCAAGGCTTCCTGGCCCAGGAGAGCAAGGGGCTGCTTAGGAAGTTGGGGGTCCTGGCAGCCTCCAGCTGGAGCCTCATCTCTGTGGGGGTTGCAGAATGAATGGGAGCAGCACAGTCCCTGCAGGCCACCAGTGGGAATGGCTGGGAGGTCCAGGATAGAGGGGGCAGTGTGGATCTCACGAAACCCTCCGCCCCATGAGGATGGGAAGGGCTGGGAAACAGCTGTAGGGCAAGGTGGTGCAGGCTACAGTAGAGCCAGCCCCCCTCACAGCCCCATAGGAGTGTGGCTGTGTAGAGCCGGGCGTGGTGGCGCATGCTTTAATCCCAGTACTTGGGAGGCTGAGACAGGAGGATCACAGGTTTGCAACCAGCCTCAGCAACTTAGTGAGGCCAGCCTCAGTAACTCAATGAGACTCTATTTCAAAATAAAGAATAAAATAGGACTGGAGGTGTGGTTCAGAGGTAGAATGGTAGAATGCCCCCGGGTTCGATCTCCAGTACCCACCCCCCCACACACAGAGTGTGGTTGTGTGCGGGGAGCTACTTGGGGCCAGGAGGTGAGGCTAGCCCCTCGGCTGGGCACTCTGCTCTGGGCTCTCCTGTGGCTCCTCAGGCCCAGGTCTCCGTCTGGAAGCGCAGTGTCCGCTGGAGTCTGGCAAGGTAGGCAGCTGCCTCAGGGTGGGAGAGCCCACCGACCTCCTGGAAGATGGCCGTCAGGGCTTCGGCGACCTCGGTCGGCATGTACTTAGCATTGCTGGAGGGAGAGGCCGCAGGGGGCTCAGTGTGGCTGAGACACCGCCACACCGCCACGGCTTCACACCGCAACCGAGGCTTACCCCGCCAGGTAGAAATGGGCGCCTCGGAGGTCCAGCAGCTCCCAGACAAGGGGTCCCAGCTCCCGCAGCCGGTGCTGCACGTACACCTTCTGCTCCTGCAGGGGGCAGGGCTGAGTCCAGGCCCTCCCTGTTCCTGCCCAGCCCTGGCTCCCAGTCACACACCTGCTCCCGGGAGAAGGCGGTGACGAGGGTCAGGCAGCCCCTCTTCTCCAGCTCCTGCCACTCAGCTTCCCAGTAGAAGTCCTGGTCCCGCCAGCGGCAGCCAAAAAACAAGACATTTCCTGGGGAACGCAGGCGGCCTCTAGTCTGGACACAGGTCCTTGGGGTTCAGCCAGGCCAACCCCAGTGGTGACCTTGCCCGGGGCCCCTGCACTCACCAGTCCGGCCCTGGGCCACTCGCTCCTGGACAGCCGCTCGGAAGGGGGCCACGCCAGTGCCAGGACCCACCATGATCACAGGTGTGTCCGGCGTCTCTGGGAAGGCCAGGCTCCCTGGGCGCACCCACAGGGGTACCCGCACAGGTCCTGCCACGGAGGGAGGTGGTGAAGGGGCAGAAGGGACCAGCCTGCTGGGACTCTAGCCCAGCACTGTCACGGCGTGGGGGAGGAGGGGAGTTCTGGGCTGTAGTCCCCACCTCCACCCTCCCGGAGGCCAGAGCCACCTTGCCCCGGGTCCAGGGATGCCAGCCAGGAGGAGCAGAGGCCCCGGCGGGGCTCCCTGAGGCGGGTCTGGTACTGCACCACAGCCACGAGGATCTGCAGCTTCCTGGGATGAGCCTGCGAGACAGTGGGCTTCCTGTCCTGCAAGGCCACTCCTGCCTGCCACCCACTCCACCCAGTAACAATCCAGGTAGAATGGCTGTCCTCAGTCTGGAATGGCCCCCCACCTGCCAACCCCCCAGCCCAGGCCCGGCCCCTCACCAGCAGGGAGGAGGCAATGGAGAAAGCCCGAGGCCGGATTCGAGGGATGAGGTCCAGCAGGTAGTCCGGGGGAATAGCACCTGCTGTGTGCGGGAAGTCACACAGCACCTAGACAGAGGGAGTCAGCGTGGCCACAATGCAGCTGGCTTAGGGCCCGGTGCCCCCTGCCAGCCTGCCCACCTCCAGGATGGTCCTGCGGGGCCGGCTGCAGTACTCGCAGAGCTCCTCCTGGCCCCGGGCGGAGCTGAGCTCCAGCAGCTTCTCCCGCTCCAACTCGTGTGGCGAGAGGCAGGCCAGAAGCTCAAAGAAAGAGCGGCGGGGCACGCTGGCGATGTCCAGGTACTGGGACACGAGGTGCCCCACGGAGCAAGGCTGGGGCAGCCCTGGAGGATCGGGGACACCTGCAGAGGGGTGAGAGGCCGCAGCTGTGGGAGGGAGAGCAGGCAGCCAACCCCAACGGCTGGCCCGGCCCATGCTCACCTGGTTCTCTGGGCTGTAGCGCAAAACACTGCTTGGGGTCCAGGCCCAGCACCTCACAGAACCGCTGGACGTGGGCGGCTGAGTTTGAGGGCTGAATCAGCACCACGTCACCAGCAGCAAAGCTGTGTGGGAAAGCCACCAGGGTGGCGAGGTGGGAGGGGGGGAGGGACGACAGGGCCCAGCACACGCACTCGGGGGTAGGATGCAGGGGCTCGGGAAACGGCAGAAGGCTAGTGTCCCAGAGGCTCCCTGCTACGTTGCCTTCCCCCCAGCTTTGGCAGACTTTTCTGAGCCCCAGATCCACTAGCCACCCTTGCTCTGCACACCCTGGCTTCCCAGGACACCTGGGCTTGGGGACTGCTCAGAACCCACCTGAGGCCGGAGTCTGTGATGTCGAATTCAATCAGCCGAACGTCCTGGAAGTGTGAAGGGCCGGTGACCCTCTGGTTGGTCACCATGGGTGCCAGGAAGGGCTGGGACTCTGACGGCGGGCCCTGAGGGTCTGGACTGGCTCCATGAGGCTCCTCGGAGCCTGTGCCAGGGGCCTCCTGGAGGAACTGGAGGATGAACTTGGAGGGCAAGCTGTGTGAGAGGGCACAGGCATCAGGCTGTGGTGTCTCGAGGGGCCTCGTGCCCGCACCTGAGTCCCAGGCTGAGGTCCCCGGCCAGGCCGAGTCTGCAGCTTCTCTGGCGCTGGCCCCACGCCCACACTCACGGGACTCCAGGGGGGATCAGAGCGAGGTCGAGGGGCGCAGGGTACAGCCCGAGCACCTTCTCCCACAGGACTTCCAGCCAGGGGTCAGTGGCGGCATCTGGTCTGGAGAGACACCGGTGCTGGCACACTCAGCGGCTGGTCCACGGGCAGCCCGGCCTCACCACCCGTACTCACCCCAGCTCATGCTGGTCGTCGCCCAGGCACACTGGCAGGAGGGCGCTGCCCCCGAGCTGCAGCAGCCGGCGGTGCAGCTTCTTGGCCACAAAGTTGAACCTGTGGAGGCAGCGAGGCTGACCAGGGCTCGGGCTGGACCCCAGGGGAGGGGCGGCGGCCTCCCTCAGGTGGAGGAGTCGCTTCGTGGCGGCTGACCCATGAAGGGGCAGGGCCACAAGGAGACCAGGCAGCCATGGGCTCAGATGGGCCCTCAGATCGCCAGGAAAGCCCACTCGAGAGACAGACCCCTTTGGCCTGTTCATTCACCCCGCAGGGGCTGGAGCAGATCAGAGTCTCTGGACCCCCTAGACTGCACTTGGGTCACGTCGTGGACAGGAGGCCTTGAATTAGGGGGAGGGGGAGATATCCTCTGGGGTTGGTTTTGTTTATTTCTGGTTTATTTATTTTTGTGGTACTAGGGATGGAACCCAGGGGCATTTTACCTCTGAGCTATACCCCAGTCCTATTTTATTCTTTATTTTGAAACAGGGTCTCACTAAGTTGTGGAGGGCCTCACTAAGTTGCTGAGGCTGGCCTTGAACCTGCAATGCTGTCTCAGCCTCCCAAGTACTGGGATTATAAGCATGCGCCACCATGCCCAGCTTCTCTTTAGTTTATAAAGGTGCAACTGGGACCCGTATACCTTGACCTCCAGAAAGTGCATCAGCAGTTGGGGCTCCTTCCCACCTGCCTTGGTGCGTGTGTGCCATCAAGAAACAAAATCCAAAACCGGCATGGTGACCCACGCTTGTAATCCCAGCATTTGGGAGGCTGAGACTGGAGGATCCAGGTTCGCGGCCAGCCTCAGCTACCTAGTGAGGCACTCCGCAACTTAGTGAGACCCTGTTTCAAAATAAAGAATAAACAATAGGATTGGGGTTGTAGCTCGGATATAGAATGCCCCTAGGTTCAATCCCCAGTATCGCAAAAAAAAAAGAAAAAGAAAAAAAATCCCAGGGGGACACGTGACACAGTGCCACCAATTTCCCCCTTTGTCCTTTCAACCTAGTGATTGAAAACCCCACCAGGCACACAGCTTTTGGGGTGTCAGAATGGCACACAGTGCTAGACAACCCTGGGCCCCCTCAGATGGGTTTTCAAATTTTGGCATCACATGATGACATATGCACCCTGCAACACAAACCCTCATCATCTCAGGAGGGAGCCAGGCAGAGTAACACCACTTCCTTCGGAGCGGAACAACGCAGAGGAAATCCAGGCCGGGTGAGGTGCTCGGGCCCGGGGTGAGCAGGAGCTAGCTGGCCAACTCCATGCTCCTTCCGAGCCGTAAATACCACACCTGACACGTTTCACGCTTGGCAAGAAGGCACCAGGCTGGTCTTTGCTGGCTCGTCTGAGCCGGACCCCACCCTGGTTCTTCAGCAGTACTCTGCCACTCTGTCTGCTCCTTGTCCTGTCCCCTCCCCCCCACTGGGAGGCCTGGTGGACCCCACCAAGGAGCAACTGTGGGTAAGAACAAACAGCCAGCGCCATCGCAGGGCCACCTGGCCTAGAGGCCAGGCCTGGGTCATCTGCCCTCCACCAGGCACCTCTCACTTGGTGTGGCCAGAATGCTGGCCAGCACGCCCACCTGTCCCTACTCACTTGGCGTAGGAGGAGTCCCCGAGGCCCAGGACGGCAAAGTCCATCTGACAGAGGGAGGTGGATGGCAGGTTCTTCCGGAATATGAACCTCCAGAAGCTCTGCGGTCACAGGAAACCTGCGTTAGGCTCCCTAGCTCTAGGCTGGCCCCGTGGCTATCTGTGGTGGGGACGGAAGGGAGGGTCTCAGGGGAAAGGGGAGAGGGCGGGATGGGGGCACAATAGCCTAGCACCACCCCAGCCTGCTCTTTTTTTTTTTTTTTGCGGTACTGGGGATTGAACTCAGGGGCATTCTACCTCTGAATTATACCCCCAGCCCTATTTTTTATTCTTTATTTTGAAACAGGGTTTCACTAAGTTGCAGAGTGCCTCACTAGGTAGCTGAGGCTATCTGCGAACCCGGATCCTCCGGTCTCAGCCTCCCAAATGCTGGGATTACAAGTGTGCGCCACCACGCCCGGCTCCAGCCTGCTCTTAAAGAGCTTTATGTCATGGAAACCTCAAAGCCAGGTCAGGCTGAGCCTCCTTGGCCACAGGAGCAGCTCTGGCCTGGGACGCTCTCGGGACGTTCTATTGACTCACGCTCCTTGCTCTGCACTCATTCCTCAATCTGTCCCCCTTCCCCACAGGGACACCCACCTCTCCCTGTGGCTTCCTGGCAGGAGCAGGGGCCTCCCCACCCCCCAAGGAGAACCCCCAAGGACTACACCCAGACTCTGAGGTTGGAGGCAGAGGGGTCTCTGGGACACGTCCCTGTCCGTGCCTGAGCAGAGGACCAAGAACCAGCGGGGCAAGGTCAAGAGTGCCTCCCGCCTCGCCTGCCTTCCCAGCGGCCTCCCCCAGCCCTGGCTGCCTGTGCGTGCGGCTCAGCTTTTGCCTCCCCCCCCCCCCAATCTGCAGACAGGGAGCCTGGCCCCTCAATGCAGCTCAGCCTTCCCAGGACCTCGGGCAGTGGCCAGCAGCAGCAGCCAGCCGTGCCCCAAGACGCCTGTTCCTGAAGCCTCAGGGTTTTTCCGGGAAAGATGGGCCACCCCTCAGCCCCGAGGCTTCTCAGCTCTCTCCAGCGCAGTGGTTGCTGCTGGGAAGTCAGCACCTACTGCCTGCTGCCCTCTGTCCCTGCCAGCCTTGGGGCACACTGCTACCCATGGCAGAACCCACAGAGAGGACCTTGGCGAGCACCTTTCACTCTTGGTGGGGCCCTTCCTGGGCACATGACTGCTGTCTCAGGTTAGAGACTCATCCTCCAGTTCCAGAACATTCTGACATTTTCCTTGGCAATTTTCTTCCTACCATCTTCCTCATTCTGAGGCTCCTGGCAATGACCTTTCAGGGTTTTGTTGTTGTTGTTGTGGAACTGGGGATTGAAACCAGGGCCTTTCTACCTCCAAGACATACTCCAGTCCTATTTTATTTTTTATTTTGAAACAGGGTCTAAGTTGCTGAGAATCTTGCCAAGTTGCTCTGGCTGTCCTTGAACCTGTGATCCTCTGGTCTCAGCCTCCGAAGTACTGGGATTACAGGTGTGTGTCACCATACCCGGCTGACCTTTCAGGTTTGATAACTTTTTTTTTTTTTTGTACTGGGAGTTGAACCCAGGGGCATTCTATCACCAAGTTACACTTCCAGTCTTTTTGTTTGTTTAGAAACAAGGTTTTGTAGCTGGGTGTGGTGGTGCACGCTTGTAATCCCAGTACTTGGGAGGCTGAGACTGGAAGATCTGGATTCACGGCCAGTCTCAGCTACTTAGTGAGGCCCTCCACAACTTAGGTCGTATTTCAAAAGAAAAACTAAAAATAGGGCTGGGGATGTAGATCAGAGGTAGAATGCCCCTGGGTTCCACCCCCAGTACCACCCAAAACAAAACAAAACAAAAAAACAGAGCCTTGCTAGGTTACCGAGTCTCACTACATTACTGAGGCTATTCTTGAACCTATGACCCTTCCATCTCAGCCTTCCAAGTACTGGGAGTACAGGCACGTGCCACCGTGCCCCGCTGACCTTTCAGTTTTGATATCTTCTTTCTTCTACATTCTCCATTGTTCTTTGTTACACTTCCTGGGAGAGTTGCTCAGCTGTATCTTCTAGACCTCAAAAGACCTTTTCCTCAGTCTCCCACTCAGCGCTGCTCCGTGGCCCTGGCCTTGTCCCGCAGATACGCATCTGCTTCCTGTTCCTGTGTCCTGCTTGTCTCTCTTGCATTTCATGGAGCTCTATGCCCCAGTGTGTGGTTTTTTGAGGTACTGGGAATTGAACCCAGGGCATTCTATGTCTGAGCTATACATCCAGCCCCCCCCCCCTTTTTTTCTTTATTTTTGAAATAGGGTCTAAGTAGCCAAGGCTGGCTGTGAACCTGCGATCCTCCTGTCTCGGCCTCTCAAGTACTGGTATTACAAGCGTGTGCCACCACGCCTGGCTGTGTGGTGGTATTTTTGTGGTCTATCTGATGGGAAACCTTAGGAACATACTTGCCACCCCTTCGGGGTTTTGCCACCAGGGGATGTGCAGGGCCCTGGCTGCTGAGCTGTTTACTGGGATCCTACAGGGTTCAAAGAAGACCTCAGCAAAGAGGCCAGGGCCTTCTTGCCTGCCCAGCAGGCAGGTGTCACCAAGGAGCCATGCCTCTGCCTCTGCCTCCACTTCCCTGTGTCCTGGTCTGCATCCTCTCCAGTCCCCAGTTCCTGCTGTGATGGAGGAGAGCCGCTGACACCATTTGTAACTCCCG
>PVLC010037237.1:0-15381 GCA_004027655.1 Graphiurus murinus | reverse complement strand
AGGAGAATATTCTGAGAGTGAGCAGTTAATGCCAGTTGCAACAGCAGCCAGGAGGTTTGGAAATAGTCGCCCTCGGGAAGAGGAGGGCCTGGGTGCGACAGGTTAGAGACAGGAGCCTGACCACTGCAGCAGAGGAACGGCGCTTTTACAATTAAGTTCCCTGTCGCCATGTATTTTTTTTAAAGCCTGTGAAGGCATTAATCGTCTTGCCTTTTTTAATGACACGTGACTACTGGTGTAACTTGCATTTAAATCTCCTATCAGGACGCCCAGAGTTGGGTGCCCTGGCTGGTGGGCGGGCGGGTGGTCCTGGACACACACAAACTACAACTCCCAGAAGTCCGCGCGCCCGGGGCGGCCCGGCCCGGGGCGGCCCCGCGCATGCGCAGCAAGCCTCCGCGCGGGCTGGCCAGCCGGGCAGGCGCGCGCGGGCACCTGCGAGCCCGGCGGCGGTGACAGCTGGCGGGACGTGCGGCGGAGGGTGCGCTGGCGGCCGGGGCCTTTCGGGTCGGAGGGCGCTGGGGCGTGGGAAGCTGCAGGTGAGCGCGATCAGCTGGGCGGGCGCTGACTGCGCGACCCGGGGAGTTTTGGAGTGGGATCGGCCCCTCGCTGCCTCGGCGGGTCGGCGGGGTCCCGGGCCCCGAGTGAACGGAGGCTTAGAACGCAGAGCGCGGGGTGACGTCTGTGGCGGCGGGGCGGGAGCGGCGCGAGGAGGGCCCTGGGGACGGGGCCAGGACCCGGCAGCGCCCCCGATCTTCCTGCCCAGGCCCTGAGCTCGTGGCGGGCGCTGACTCCGGTCCCCGCGCCCCTGCGCCTGGGCAAGGGTGGTGCGCATTTGGCGCGGGTGGCGCGGAGCCAGGCCAGGTGCGTGGAGGGGCCCCGGGCCGCCCCAGCTGCCTCCCCCCCCCCCTTTGGCCTGCGCTGACCCCTTGCGGTCAGCAGGGTCACCACCCGGGAGATGGGAGGTAAGAGGATGCTGTGGCCTGCCTGACTCTGCCTGGGTAGCCCATCAAGGGGGGCCGGCCTCCCGGTCACTGATGGGGCCCTCCTCCCCGAGTCCTGCAGCAGGTGGTGAGCGCCGGTGTCCGCTTACTTCCTGCCAGCCAGCTTCAGAGCCCACTCGGGAGAAACGGGGCCCTGCGGGGAGCGATGACTATAGACTTACCGGCCAGCTTGATAGGACTTTGTGGTTCCGGTTAGCGCAGATAGACCAGGGTTCGTCACCCAGTGTTTACTGGCCTGGACAGTCACAGCCTGGCTCTCTTTCACTAGCTGTGTGCACTTGGGGAATTCACACATCCGCCCTGATACTTTTTTCCTTATCTCTCAAATGGGGGTGTGTGTGCCTCCTGATACCACAAAGTTGCTGTGAGAATTAAAAGTAATAGTGCCGGGCCGGTCTTGAACCCAGTGTCCGGCCCACTGTGAGTGCACAGAAACCTTAGCAATCCTGGTTGCTGACCACAGAAAGTGTCAGAGGCAAGTTGGAACCCTGGTCCATCTTTACTGGAACTAGCCACTCTGGCTAGTCCACTCTGGCTTCGGTGGATTTGGGGGGCGGGGGCTGCCAGCTTCTCAGCCTTTCTCATTACAGATGAGGAATCTGGGTCCCAGGTGGTGGCAGAGCCAGGAGAGAACTTAGGTCCCCTCGTCCTCGGGGTGGACAGCACTCAGTTCCTGAGCCTGGAATCCTGGGGAAGGAGAAAGAGAGTGGAGGTCCTGAGCAAAGAGGAGGTCCGATGCTGGCCAGGGGTGTGAGCCTCCTGTGTTGGGGTATCAGAGCAGCCCCGGTGTATTTCTAACCAGCCTTCTGGTTGGCAAGTTCTTGCTTTGAGCCTTGCTTTAGCAAATAGCAATAATAAACAAAGGCTTCTAGTGAATATCAAGCTAACCAGAAAATTAAATTACTGAATGCCCCATTCCCCAGGGGGCCCCCACAACCCGGCAGAGGATCCTCTCCCACAGGAACTGCTGATGGCACAATTTCCAGGGTTTCCCAAATTGCCCGGGATAATGATTGTAAAAGGCAGAATCCAGAGATGTGATCCTGGGCACTGTGAGTCAGAGCTGGGTTCAACCCCCACCCCCGCCACTTACTAGCTGTGCGATACTGAGCAGTTGGTTTAATGATCCTGAGCATTCTTCCTTACATTGAAATGAATTAATAACACCTAGTTCAGATTTGTAGTCAGGAATAAACGAGATGGTGCACGTAAAGCACTTAGCTTTGTGCTTAGCAGAGGAACCAATAAGCAGGAGGTTGTTTGTTTGTTTGTTTGTTTGTTTTGTGGTACTGAGGGTTGAACCCAGGGGTACTTTACCTCCAAGCCACACCCCAGCCCTATTTTATTTTTTATTTTGAAACAAGGTCTTGCTAGGTTGCTGAGAGCCTCACTATTTGCTTAGTCTATCCTGGAACCTGTAATCCTCCTGTCTCACCTCCCAAGTACTGGGATTACAAGTGTACACCACCACACCTATTATTTATTATTATCATCATCATTAGTAGTAGTAATGGTCAGACACAGTTCTTTGCTTGTGTTGACTGAACTCACAGAACCAGAACCTCCCTGGGAAGTGGGTATAACTGGTCTGTTTTTCAGGCCAGCAGGCTGAGGAGGCCTAGAGGGTGAAGAATTGCCTATCCTCGTGTTGCTGCCGAGTGGCGGGACCAGAAGTCGTAACCTGGCGTCTGCAGCTCCGGTGCTGGGCCGTTTAGTTCCGACTCCGCTGCCTGTGGTCGTGCTGCTGTTGAACCCTCATGGCCCGGGGCAGCCTCCAGCGGCACAGCAGGGGGGGAGGCACAGCCTGAAGCCCGGTGGCACCTGTGTCCTCTGTGCCTGCTGGTGGATGAGCAGTGAGGGGAGGGGGCGTCCCTAGGGAGACAGGATGAGGTGCGAGGGGAGGCAGCCTCCCAAGCACCGCTGCCTCCGGAGGCTCTGGTGACTAGACCGCAGGGTGAGGCCACGGCGCGGCCGGACCTGGAAGGCTCGGTTTGAGAAGAATGCCTTGTGCAGTCGTGCTGGGGAAAGCAGGGCAGAAGCTGTAGCTTCTTTTCTGGGCTTTGAGAACGGGGCAGCTCTGGAGTGTGGGGTGTGAGAGGACCCAGCATGTCACCAGTGTAATTCCATGCCCGTGCGGCCTGGCGCTGCCTCTCGAGTCCTCTTTTATGGAACAGAGTTGGAGAGAATGGTTCCTCGGGGCTCTCTGAGCTCTCAGAAGTGGTGATTTTGTGATTGTATGTTGACGGCGTTGCTTATCACTCCTGCGTGCTCCCTAGACTCTCCGGGGGGCGGGAGAATGGCTGCAGCTCCCCAGACCTCCCACCGCAGCTGGGTACAGCTGGGTACTCGCTCTGCCTGGCTGGGCCCCGAGTAACTGCAGCCAGAAGCCTCGGGTTGCTAAGTTACCGCCAGGGCCTGTGGGTCGGCCTCAGAGCCAGCCCCACCGGCTCTGCCCTTGAGTGACATCGCTGCTCTGAGGTGCCCTGCATCTCTGCCGCACTGATTGATCCTGCTAGCTCAGAGACAGATGAGCAGGGTGCTTAAGAGCAAGAGCCCTGCAGTCGGAGGCAGGTTCAAATCCTGTTGTCCCTGCTTCAACCGTAAGACCTTAAGCCAGGGACTAACCCTACGGAGTCTTGTTTTTCTCATGTTGAAATAGAGGGCTGTGGGTGTGGCTCAGAGGTAGAGGGCTTGCCTAGCACGTGCAGGCTCCTGAGTTCCATCCCCAGCACATCCGAGAGACAGAGACAGAGACAGAAGAAAATGGGGGAAATACTGGTACTTGCATCAGAGGGCTTTTTTTTGGGGGGGGGGTAATACAGAAGATTGAACCCAGGGGCATTCTACCACCAAGTTATACCCCCAGACCTATTTATTTATTTATTTATTTATTTATTTATTTTAATTTAGAAACAGGGTTGCGTGACACCACCATGCACTCGGGGGCCTTTGCTGCCGCAGAGTTTTGTAGCAGCCCCAGACTTCAGGGCCGTGTTAGTGCGTTGTACTCAGCGCGGATGTCTGTCTATGTGTTGGTTGATCTTGGCTGGTGCGGCGGACGGCTCTGCCCATCTTGGCTGGGCCTACTTGGGCATCTGGGGATCCGTTGGGCTAGACTAGGCACGGCTGGGGTCTCCTGCTGCACACACGTCTCGCTCCTTCGGGGGCCAGCAAGTTAGCCTGAACACAGGTTTCTCACGGTATTGTAATGTGCACGGTGGCTGCAAGGCCCCGATGCTGTTCCAGGCACACGGAGCCCAGCACCGTGCCTGGCTCATGGTGGGGGCTGTCGTGGCTCTAGACTGACTGTATCGGTGCCTGTTCCTTCTCTTCCTCCCCTTGCAGGCTTTCACCGGTCCTCGGGGCACCCACAGGGATGGGAGCAGCCCACCCGGCCTGTGCCCCTTCCCAGCGGCCGTCCTCTCGCTAGGCCCCGCGGTGGCCCTAGGATGCACCTGTCGGCGGTGTTCAACGCCCTCCTGGTGTCGGTGCTGGCGGCCGTGCTGTGGAAGCACGTGCGCCTGCGGGAGCATGCGGCCAGCCTGGAGGAGGAGCTGGCCCTTGGTCAGCAGGCCACGGAGCCGGGCCTGACGCTGAGGATCGAGTACCCGAAGGCGCTGCAGATCCTGACGGAGGGCGGCACGCACATGGTGTGCACGGGCCGCACGCACACGGACCGCATCTGCCGCTTCAAGTGGCTGTGCTACTCCAGCGAGGCCGAGGAGTTCATCTTCTTCCACGGCAACGCGTCGGCCATGCTGCCCAACCTGGGCTCGCGGCGCTTCCAGCCCGCCCTGCTCGACCTGTCCACCGTGGAGGACCACAACACCCAGTACTTCAACTTCGTGGAGCTGCCGGCCGCCGCCCTGCGCTTCATGCCCAAGCCGGTGTTCGTGCCCGACGTGGCCCTCATCTCCAACCGCTTCAACCCCGACAACCTCATGCACGTCTTCCACGACGACCTGCTGCCCCTCTTCTACACGCTGCGGCAGTTCCCCGGCCTGGCGCAGGAGGCCCGGCTCTTCTTCATGGAGGGCTGGGGCGAGGGCGCGCACTTCGACCTGTACAAGCTCCTCAGCCCCAAGCAGCCGCTCCTGCGCTCCCAGCTGAAGACCCTGGGCCGCCTGCTGTGCTTCTCGCACGCCTTCGTGGGCCTCTCCAAGATCACCACCTGGTACCAGTATGGCTTCGTCCAGCCACAGGGCCCAAAGGCCAACATCCTCGTCTCCGGCAACGAGATCCGGCAGTTTGCGCAGTTCGTGGCGGAGAGGCTGAACGTGAGCGGCGCCGGCGCCCCGCCGGGCGAGGAGTACATCCTGGTCTTCAGCCGCACCCAGAACAGACTCATCCTGAATGAGGCCGAGCTGCTGCTGGAGCTGGCCCAGGAGTTCCAGATGAAGACCGTGACCGTGTCGCTGGAGGAGCACGCCTTCGCGGATGTCGTGCGGCTGGTCAGCAGCGCCTCCATGCTGGTCAGCATGCACGGGGCCCAGCTGGTCACTGCCCTCTTCCTGCCCCGAGGGGCGACCGTGGTTGAGCTCTTCCCGTACGCCGTCAATCCTGAGCACTACACCCCCTACAAGACGCTGGCCACGCTGCCCGGCATGGACCTCCAGTACGTGGCCTGGCGGAACACGATGCCCGAGAACACGGTCACGCACCCCGAGCGGCCCTGGGACCAGGGGGGCATCACCCACCTGGACCGGGCCGAGCAGGCCCGCATCCAGCAAAGCCGGGAGGTCCCGCGGCACCTCTGCTGCCGCAACCCCGAGTGGCTCTTCCGAATCTACCAGGACACCAGGGTGGACATCCCGTCCCTCATGCAGGCCATCCGGCGCGTGGTGAAGGGCCGGCCGGGGCCGAGGAAGCAGAAGTGGACGGTCAGCCTGTACCCGGGCAAAGTGCGGGAGGCGCGGTGCCAGGGCTCGGTGCAGGGCGCCGCGGAGGCGCGCCTCACGGTGTCCTGGCAGATCCCGTGGAACCTCCGGTACCTGAAGGTGAGGGAGGTGAGGTACGAGGTCTGGCTGCAGGAGCAGGGGGAGAGCACCTACGTGCCGCACATCCTGGCCCTGCAGAACCACACCTTCACGGAGAACATCAAGCCCTTCACCACCTACCTGGTGTGGGTGCGCTGCATCTTCAACAGGAGCCTCCTGGGGCCCTTCGCAGACGTGCTGGTGTGCAGCACGTAGCAGCGGCCTCGCCGGCCGCCCGGGAACACGCTTCCTTCTGCAGCTCCAGTCCCTGGGCCCGCCTGCGGGTCCTGCTGTGCAGCGTCTAGGGATTGCTTGTTTATTTATTGAGCAGGCCAGCACCAGGTCTGTGCCCCCACCTCTTCTTACCGCTTCTGGGCTGGAGAGATGCGCTCCCGCCCGCCCGCTTCTCCCGGCCTGACCCTGCACACCTGGAGAAGCACCGTCGAGAGCAGGAGGAGGAAGGGCAGAGGGAAGCCCAGGGAACGGCTGGCTAAGGAGCCTGTGGCTCCCTGCCGAGCCCTTGGGTGGCTGTCCGGGCTTCTGGAAACCGAGCGGTGGGGAGGTGGGCAGGTCCGGTGGTTCATCAGCTTCATCACCGTGAAATTCGCCCGCAACCCAGCACTGGGTGTGTTTGGAACAGTCATTAAATGATTATAAACATCTTGGTCATGTCTTTTCCTTGGACAGTGGGAAGGGGGGTTGGTGGTCAGTGCCCCGGTGCTCTCTGACCCTGACCACGAACCAGGGAGACGTGGAACGGGAAAGCAGAGGGACTGGAGGGCGAGTGGGCTGGTCGAGTTTTACTTGATTAATTCCACCTGTCCCTCTACATGAGCTAAAATAGGAAAAGCCTGAAGTGGTGGGAGAGGGCGTGGTGAGGCGGATCGTACCCACGGGGCTTGTCTTGGGCCCTGCGTGGACCGTGCTCAGCCTGGGGCTTGCTTACCATTCACACGTCGTCTCCGACCAGCTGCTTTGCCTAAACCCATGCCTGGTATCCTGGGACTTTCACTTTTTGTCTCATTTGCTTTCATTCTTTATGAATTTTCTAGTGAGCATGTATTGCTTTTATAATTTTTTTTTTAAATCAGAAAACATGAATGTCTAAAGCCTATCAAGACAAAGGCTTCGTGTTTAATTTCTCAGACCCGAGTCAACTTTCAGGCAGAGCCGTTCAGGGACAGAAGTATGATTCTATGAGGACCTGCATTCCGCTTGTCTCTCGTATTAGGTATGGGTGTGCACGAGGGCCACACACCTACCTACACATCCCTGCACGCACACACATGCACAGCGCCCCGCTGCACAGTAGGTGGGGCAGTTCACAGAACATCCTGGAACATCCTCATCGGTGCAAGGGCGTACATGGCCAGGTCTGCGGAGGGAGGAAGGGATGTGCTGAAACTGAACACCGGCACCTCCTCCACCCTGCAAGCAGGAAGAACATCGCAGGGCGTCTGCGTGGCCTCTGGTCTCTGGCGTTGCCCATCTGTCCTCAAGATGGGGCGTCCATCAGGATGGCCGCTCCCCCGCGCAGGTCCTGTGCTTCGGAGAGCTCCATTGAGGTGGGTCCTGCCTGGGTGGCCGCCGGCTCAGGGGTCGCCGTCTCTGAACAGCGTGAGGTTGTGCTTCTGGATGTGGCCCAGCAGGACCCGCCCTCTCCGCTCCAGTGTCTGCAGGGCCTGCTTCAGCCCGTGGGCTCCGCCCTGGCTCTCCCAGAACACCGGGTCCACCTGCAAGGACTTGAGCAGCAGGCTCTGCAGACACCCCGACGCCAGAACCCGCACAGCAGACTCGGGAAACCTGGAGCACCGTCCCCGGAGTCCACAGCAGAGGGAAGAGAAAAGCGGGGTCAGAGGTCGCCCGGGAAACGCAGAGCCCAGTCGACTGGCACCGCTGGGCGGGGACGGCGCGAGGTCGGCGCGCTGGTATTCTGAGGACACGGGAGGCCCTCTGGGTAAGGGGCAGGCCCTGCCAGCTGTGTCCCCTCTCCGCGTCTCCAGGGCTCCCACGCCCAAGCTGCGGCCTGATGGACGGTGGCCTCCTTAGCCGTGGTTCCAGGCCCACTGTCCACAGCAGGGCCAGAGGGCTTCCTCCCACGAGCCCCCCCCCCCCGCCCCCCGGCTCCTCACCCGTCTACGCCCTCCAGCAGCCGGAAGTTGAGCTTGTCCTCCGGGTGCTGAAGGTTGCCGGCGTTATCAATGTAGACCAGGTGCGACGGGTCGCTGCTCCGGACCTCGGGGGAAGAGGAGGGACAGAGACAGAGGTGGGTAGCAGCACAGGGGAGCCAGCGCCTACGGACTGTCAGCGTTGAGGGACTGGGGCCCTGAACTTCAGCCCCACACCAACCCATCCCTTGTCCACAGGGCCCCCGTGGCCGAGTGTTTACTCCACAACGAGTGCTGTGCTAAGTGCTTCCCAGGCATCATCTCAATCAGCCCTCGCAGCAACCTTAGGAGGAACGCCGCCAGTATCAGCCTGGTTTTGCAGCAGAGGCATCAAGAAGGAAGCAATTTACACAAGATCACGCAGCTGGTAAGTATCCCGGCCTGGTCGCACCTGGACCTGTGCACGGAGCTGAGCCACAGCCCGCCTGCCAGGCTGCTAGGCGGAGGGACAGCTCCTGCCGGAGAGCTGCGTGGGAATCAGCAAGAGAAGCCTACTGTCCCCTACTGTCCAGGACCGTGGGTCTCACACGACACAGACAGGGACACCTGCTTTACTGCTTGTCCCCGAGCACCCGGCTTCCCACTGAGCACCCCAGAGGACAAACAGTGACACCCTCAGAAGGCGCTGGCCAGACTCTCTGTCCCCAGGAGGAGAGCTCGGCCTCTGCTAATCTTTTCTAAACTAAACCCGGCAGCAGAGACTCCTTTAGAAAACTCGGCGTGAGCCGGGTGTGGTGGCACATGCTTGTAATCCCTGTACTTGGGAGGCTGAGACAGGAGAATTGCAGGTTCAAAGCCTGCCTTGGCAACTTAGTGAGGTCCTCTGCAACTAAGTGAGACCCTGTTTCAAAAATAAAAAATTAAAAAATAGGGCTGGGGGCATAGCTTGGAAGTAGAATGCCTCTGGGTTCAGTCCCCAGTACCTCAAAAAAAAAAAAAAAAAAAAGAAAAGAGAAAGAAAACATGGCGAGGCTGGGCATAGGAGACGGCTGCAAAACTCCATGCTCATTCCCACAATCCTCTCCGCACCCTCGCCTTAAGTTCGGAGCCTTTGTCTCCAGGACCCCAGCCTCCCCTCTTTCTGCCTCATCTCTTTCCCATTCAGAGACCCAGTTCTCAAACTCTGCTCCCCGGGGCCCTCGGGGTTCCCTGAGGTCTCTGGGGTCCGTGGATATGCTGAGTTAGGACTCCAGCCCCCATCCGCCTCCGCCACACCCTCAAAGCCCCATTTTGTCTGTTTTATAGATTGTGGACTCCTAGAAAAATTTTTTCAGGCAAGGGGTTCATCTTTTAAGAATAGGCTCGTGAAACCCCGGTGTCAGATCATCTCTGAGGCTAGCCGACAGCATCTTCTGCAAGGGACAGGAAGAGCCAGGTCTCCGGACCTCAGGGGACAAGGAGGGACAGAGACGGGTGGGCACAGGCGCAGGGGAGCTGGTGCCTCTGGGCTCTTTCAGGGACCCGAGACACGACGGAGGTGCAGTGGAGACGTACCAGGATGTGGACGAGCCGCAGCTCAGCGGGGTTCCGACATTTCTCTCGGAGCCTCTCTTCCACGCAGGGATCCGAGGGCTCCGGCTCGAAGCCACAGCAGCAGCGGTCCAGCCGGTCATGGACCTGCGGAGGAGCGGCCAGACTGAGGAGGGCACAGTACTGGGCCGCCCGGCCTGCCGTGCCCGGTGCGACCCTGGCTGCTGTACAGTGATCCCCAGTGGCCCTCTGTGTTGGCCAGCTCTGTGGCTGGCCTCCAGCTAGGAACGGGCCTCCCCTTTGCTGCTCTGGCCAGTTCACGCCATACCGCAGGGGCGGCCGGCTCGGGGCTTGGCATGGGTTTTGAACTCCAGCCTGGCGCCGCGGCCTCAAGAGCCTGCCTGCGTCTGACTGTCGTCTTCCCGTCTGCCCAGAGAGACCTGCACGGGACCACATTTTCCCAGCAGCAGCAAATGCTGGGTCAGGGGGCTTTTCCTCTCCAAGGCACAGGTCTCTCACGGTCGCCTAGCCAGCTCTGGGTACTCTGCGCCTTGCCCCCCCCCCCCCCCGCAGCAGCCCGAGCCAGGCAGGAAGAGGAGGAGGGCACAACTGTCGCAGGCCCCTCCTGGGTATGGCGCGGCCACCAGTGAGGGACCAACACACCAGCCCTGGTCAGTGCACCCTGGCTGGGCCACCAAGTAAGGGCAGAGAGAGTCAGGGAGGCGGTGAGAGAGAGATGGCAGAAGCCAGACGGCCCCACGCTGGGGAGCCCTGTGGCAGGGGAGGCTGGGGTGCGCCTGCTCCCTCGCCCCACCCTCCAAAGGCACGTTCTCCCATGGGCTCTGGGATCCCAGCCCTGCCCTGGCGACACTGGTGCACAGCAGCCCCCGGCTGTCCCAGCACAGAAGCATCCGCTGTTTTCAGCCCTCAAAGTGATACTGGAGGCTCTCTCCCTCACAAGTGATGGTGATGCTGTATCATAAAAATGTACTTGGTGTTTGTTCCTGGTTCCTGGAGCAGAGCTCCCAAAGTCCGCAGGATTTTCTGAGCAATCGCTTTTTATTACCCTTATGAAGCCCCTGGGTCACACCTGCGTTTTTGCTGGCGAGTCATTCAGGGTGGGGTCCCCAGATAGTTTCAGGATGGGGGCTGTCCACCAGAAAAACACAGAAATAGAGGCTGGGGACATTCAGGCCCCCAGAACGTCAACCAACCCCCACGAAGAGACTGCAAATTGTACTACGAGACTCCTTTTGTTGTTGTTGTTACTGGGATTTGAACCCAGGGAGGGGCATTCTACCTCCAAGATATGCCCCTAACCCTTTTTATTTTTTATTTTGACAAAACAGGGTCTCGATAAGTTGATGAGGCTGCAATCCTCCTGTATCAGCCTCCCAAGTACTGGGATTATAGGCGTGCACTGACACACCCAGCCTATAAAAACTCTTGAACAAGAAAATGCACCAAGCTTCCAGGCTAGTGAGCCCATCCCCAACTCCACAAGGTGTCAGGCTGCACCCAGAGTCCTTCCAGATCTCCCCCGTCAGCCTCTGCAGTCTAGCCGTCCACTTGCACCCTTTACAACAAGTCTGTTTTCCTCAGTTCTGTGACTCAGCCTCATAAATAAGCTTGATGAGGCCACGTGATGCCTCAGTTTGCAGCCAGCCGTGAGAAATCAGGGCCGCTCTGGCCAGACTTGAATCCAGTACTTGCCTGGAGTTTGCTTCATGCCTGATGAAGCGCGGGCAGCCACGCCCCCCGGGCCCTGCGAGGCCCTCCCTGACGCCGCCTCCAGGCCGCTCTGTGCAGGAGACTTCACTGGGCAGCATTTATTTCCAGAGGAGGCTGCAAGGAGTACTGGCCCCATGATAACGGGTAGCGCTGGCTTCCCCAAATCCACGCCCACTGTCGGTGTTGGACAGGGAGAGCTTGGCCGCAGGGTGGCCGGTTTGATTATTTTGCCACACTGTCTGGTTATTTCTTTCCATGGAAGAGAAGTTGGGTTCAGGCGGCAGCAGCCAAACACGACCCAGCTTGATTTCACTCCCACATTCCTTCGGGACTTGATCTTTTGCCTCCTTCTGGGAAAAATGAGGAGTTCCCCAAAGAAATGAAAATCCTTTGCCGGTTTTCGTTTGCTGAGCCAGCCCAGCCATGTTGGAAAATCATATGGGAACTGAGGTTTTGGATTAGTTCTAGTAGAAGTCCTGTGAAGCCCTCACTCTGTGCCTTTCGGAGCCCTTAACCCCGCACATCTCATTGGGCCCCTCACGGCAGCTAAGAGGGAGACGCTGTTATCACCCCATTTCAAAAAGGAGGAAACTGAGTCACAGAGGCTCACTATGATGCCTAAGGTCACGGAGCTAGGAAAGAGTGGAGTCCACCCTGGGCTAAGTCAGTGTGCGGTAGGCACGTGTCCTCTGGCGTCAGGGTCACAAACTCCTGGACAGCAAAATTGAGACTTGGTTTAGTCGGTTCCCAGCACCCAGCCTGAGCCAGCACCCCCAGGGACTTAGTTGAAGTTGTTAGGATGTAGGGAGGAATACAGGGCGTGTGTGGGGTCAGCACAAAGGACTCTGGGGTCTTCCCAGGAGGACTGGGGTCGCAGAGAGCTGCCCACCCCACCCCGCCTCCCGGCCCTGTCACCTCCCTTAGAGGGTATCTGGGTGGGATGGGACATATCTGCCTGTCCAGGGGGGACATCGGGCCCAGCTGCGGGGAGAGGGAAGGTTTGGGGGACCCCACCACAGAGACTGCGGTGGCCCTAGGTCTCTAGCAGACCCACCAGTCTCCCACACCAGGCCCGGGGTTCCTAGCCAGTGCCTAGTCTGGTCTAAGTTCCAGAAGGGACTCTCGCTGTCCTGGAAGTCCGCTCCCCTCCCCAGGCAGGGACCCTTCCGCAGCTGGGGACAGTCCCAGGCCCAGTCCTGCATGGGTGGGAAGGGGCTCGCTGCCTGGGGTCAGAGTTGCAGTGTGGCTGGAGGTAGGAGGAGAGCCCAGCTCCCTTCCCACACCCCAGCACCTCTCCATGGGGTGGGGGCTGAGTCCCACAGCACCTGGCTGGCTGGCTGGCACTGCAGCCCTGGGGAGGTCGAGTGCAGGGAGGGGGAGTCAATCAACACGGACTCTCACTCGCCTCGAAGGACTCACCCTGCAGTGCTCCCTTCAGGACCCAGTGAAGGGCATCTTCCCTGGAGGCTCCAGGGAAGGAGCCTGTGGACTCAGCCCCACACCCAGGCCAGCTGTCTCAGCACCTGCTTTGGAAGCAGGTGAACGGGCCAGGTGACGGGCTTGGAGGAGCCGGATGGAGAAGAACCACCGTGTATCCAAACGCCATCTGTTCATCCCTCTAAGACTTAAACATCGACAGAAAGCCAGTGGCGTGCAAAGATGAACCCACCCCTGGGAAGTAGTTCCCACCAAGAAAGCCAGGCCAGCTGTCATCAGACCACCTTTCACAGAAAGCCCCTGCCTCAGTGCAGCGGAGGGAGGCGCGGTGGCTTCCTCCAGGAACACCGGGAGGCAACTGATAAAGCCATGCGTCGTCCCCGACGAGGACAGCTGCCAGTGAAGCAGGAAGAGCAGTTAGTTCTTTCTCCTATCTTCAGTCAGAAGCCAGCGCGATGTTTAAGGGTGAGGGTTAGAAGGAAGTAACAAAATGAACATATGGGTCTATGTGCGGTGGCTGGCGCACACCTGTAATCCCAGTACTTGGGAGGCTGAGACGGGAGGATGGAAGGAAGGTTCAAGGTCAGCCTCAGCTACTTAGTCAGACTATTAGCAAACTAGCAAGACCCTGTTTCAAGACAAAATATAAAAAGGGCTGGGGTGTAGCTCAGAGGTAAAATGTCCCTGGGTTCAATCCCCAGTACCACAAAAAGAAAAATTACAGATAGAAATAATGGGTTTCATACAATCAAAGAACAACCAGCCTAGCCACACTGGAAGAAAAGATCCTGCCTGCAATGGCCACGAGAAAACGAAATATCCAGGAATCTCCCCCTATGAAATGGTTAGAGGATGGTGTGCAGGAAGGTTGCAAAATGGTGTGTAGGATGGTTACAGGATGATTACAGGATGGTGTGCAGGATAGTTACAGGATGGTGTGCAGGATGGTGTGCAGGATGGTTTGCAGGATGGTGTGCAGGATGTTTACAGGGTGTGTGTAGGATGGTTACAAGATGGTGTGCAGGATAGTTACAGGATGGTGTGCAGGATGGTTACAGGATGGTGTGCAGGATAGTTACAGGATGGTGTGCAGGATGGTTACAGGATGGTGTGCAGGATAGTTACAGGATGGTGAGCAGGAAGGTTGCAAAATGATATGCAGGATGGTTACAGGATGGTGTGCAGGATGGTGTGCATGATAGTGACAGGATGGTATGCAGGAAGTTTGCAAGATGGTGTGCAGGCTGGTTACAGGATTGTGTGCAGTATTATGTGCAGGTTGCAAAATGGTGTGCAGGATGGTTACAGGATGGTGTGCAGGATGGTTACAGGATGCTGTGGAGGATGGTTACATGATGGTGTGCAGTAGAGTTACAGGATGGTGTGCAGGATGGTTACAAGATGGTGTACAGGATAGTTACAGGATGGTGTGCAGGATGGTGTGCAAGATGGTGTGCAGGATGGTTACAGGATGATGTGCAGGATGGTGTGCAGGAAGGTTGCAAAATGGTGTGCAGGATAGTTACAGGATGGTGTGCAGGATAGTTACAGGATGGTGTTCAGGATGGTGTGCACGATGGTTAAAGGATGGTGTTCAGGATGGTTACAGGATTGTGTGCAGGATGGTTTGCAGGATGGTGTGCATGATGGTTAAAGGATAGTGTGCAGGATGGTTACAGGATGGTGTGCAGGATGGTTGCAGGGTGGTGTGCAGGATGGTTACAGGATGGTGTGTACAGTGGTTTGCTGGATGGTGTGCAGGATGGTTACAGGAGGGTTGCAGGATGGTTAAAGAATGGTGTGCAGGATGGTTACAGGATGGTGTGCAGGACGATTACAGGATGGTGTTCTGGATGGTAACAGGATGGTGTGCAGGATGGTTGCAGGATGATGTGCAGAATGGTTACAGGATGCTGTATAGGATGGTTTGCAGGATAGTGTGCAGGATAGTTACAGGAGGGTGTGCAGGATTCTTACAAGAGGGTGTGCAGGATTCTTACAGAAGGGTGTGCTGGATGGTTACAGGAGGGTGTGCAGCATGGTTACAGGATGGTTACAGGATGGTGTGCATGATGGTTACAGGATGGTGTTCAGGATGGTTACAGGATGGTGTGCTGGATGGTGTGCAGGATGGTTTGCAGGATGGTGTACAGGATGGTGTGCACGATGGTTACAAGATGGTGTGCAGGATAGTTACAGCATGGTGTGCAGGATGGTTACAAGATGGTGTGCAGGATAGTTACAGGATGGTGTGCAGTATGGATTGCAGGATGGTTACAGGATGGTGTGCAGGATAGTTACAGGATGGTAACAGGATGGCGTGCAGGATGGTTACAGGTTGTGTGCAGGATGGTAACAAATGGTTTGCAGGATAGTTACAGGATGGTGTGTATCCAGCGCCCCAGGCTGAACCCTCAGCCATGAGGCCCCAATAAAAGACGCTGCCTAAATATTACTGGTTCGAACCTCTTTTATTATATCTCTCTCTTTCTGGGATCAAGAGCATTGCTCAAGCAATAACAAACACAGTACAGAGGTCGTCTTTCCAAATAGTGCTTTTCCTACAGACTTCCAATAACCCCTCTCTCTAGCAAC
>PVLC010037236.1:0-15358 GCA_004027655.1 Graphiurus murinus | reverse complement strand
TGGTACTAGGGATTGAACCCAGGGGCATTAGACCTCTGATAACACCCCCAGACCTATTTTTTATTCTTTTTATTTTGAAACAGGGTCTCACTAAGTTGCAGAGGGCCTCACTAACTAGCTGAGGCTGGCCGCAAACCTACAATCCTCCTCTCTCAGCCTCCGAAGTTCTGGGATTATAAGCATGCGCCACCAAGCCGGGCTCTGTCTCCAAATTCTATGTAACATTCCCTGGGTCCACTTTTTTTTTTTTTTTTTTTTGAGGAATAAGGAGAAATGTGCTAATAATTCTAATATTGAAATTCAAAAAGAAGTTTATATTCTCCACTTATTTACTAAAACTAGAAATGAAATCATACTTAGTATACAGCCTGGCATATTTATTTATTTATTTATTTATTTATTTGTTTGTTTGTTTGTTTATTTATTTATTGCGGCACTGGGGCTTGAACTCAGGGGCATTCTACCTCCGAGCTACACCCTCAGCCCTATTTTTCATTCCTTATTTTGAAACAGGGTCTCACTAAGTTGTGGAGGGCCTCACTAGGTAGCTGAGGCTGGCCATGAACCCGGATCTTCCAGTCTCAGCCTCCCAAATGCTGGGATTACAAGCATGCACCACCACGCCCGGCTCAGCCTGGCATATTTAAAAAAAAAAAAAAAGTGCTCAGCCAGGCACGATGGCCCATGCCTGTAATCCCAGTACTTGGGAAGCTGAGACAGGAGGATTGAAGGTTCACGGCCAGCCTCAGCAACCTTGTAAGGCCCTCTGCAACTTAACAAGACCCTGTTTCCAAATAAAAATATAAAACAGGGCTGGGGGTATAGTTTGGAGGTAGAATGCATCTAGATTCAATCCCCAGTACCACAAAAAAGTGCTCAATAAATATTAATCATCAGCTATCATTATTATTAACCTTCAGATCTGATGATCTTTCAACCTCATTTATCATTTTTAATCATCTGCACATTTTTACTCTAGTGATTATTATCTTTCCTGAAACTATCTTCCCTGAGGTTTTGTGACACTATGTTTTCCTCTGAGCCCTCTGACACTTCCTCAAGTTCTTAAATATCACACCAAGAGCATGATCCATAAAGGAAAAAAATGATAAATTGAACTTCATCAAAACTATAAACTTTTGTTCTTTAAAAATAACATTAAGAAAATGAAAAGGTTGAGAAATAATATTTGAAAGTCATTTATCTGATAAAAGATGCATAAGCACAGGATATATGTATGCACTATATGTTCTTATAATGCAAGAAGACAACCCAGGTAATGAACGGGCAAGTGATTTGTAATGACACTTCACCAGAAGGACAAATGAATGGCTAGTAAGTATAGGAAAAGATGCTTGACATCATTCATCCCCAGGAACTATTTGAAGGACCAAAGAGACCAGAAGACTTTTCATTACCTGAAATAGCCAGAAAACACAGAGAATCACTTATGATTTCATCTAAGGGGCAGGGAAGAACTAGCCATACAGGAAGAACTGGAGCAGATCCATTGAGGGAAAATAAATAAAATGATTTCTGATTATGTCCTCTAATAATGTTGAGTGCAATTATCAAAGTAGAGAAGATATCTAACCAGTTTGAGGAGGTTTAAGAGGGAATGCTTTAGCAGCATCCTAAGGGGTGAGCCAGACCCACTGAGACAGGCAATGACTGCTGGGCAGGGAGGCGGCTCCCACAAAGTCTAAGAGGCAGGAACAGCTCGGAGTCAGACAAATCTACTTGGCTTCAGATCCTAGAATTGCTATTTACTCGCTGTGCAACCTTTTTCTTTTCTAACATAATTTTTATTATGAAAAAATAAACAAAACATAAAATTTTTATCTTAATTATTTTAAGTGTATAATTCAATGATATCAAATGCATTAATAATGTTCACCACAATTTATTTCCATAAATCATGCATCTTTTAAAACCAAAATGAAAAACACATTAAGCAATAACTTCCTCTTCCTTTTCCTTCCTTCTTTCCTTCAGTTTGTAGCAACTACCATTCTACTGTCTAACTCTATATAGCCTGGAAATAGAGTGCCCCTGTGTTCAATCCCCAAGACCATGAAAAAAAAAAAAAAAAAAAAAACCCGAAGCCAGGTTCTGTGTCACACACCTGTTATCCCAGTACTTGGGAAGCTGAGACAGGAAGATTTTTGGTAGGCTAGTCTCAGCAATAGCAAGACTCTCAACAACCTAGTAAGACCCTGTTTCAAAATAATAAATAAATAAGTGAATAAAAAAGGCTGGGGGTGTAGTTCAGAGGTAGAATGCCCCTGGGTTCAATCCCACTACCATAAATAAATAAATAAATAAATAAATAAATAAATAAATAAATAAATATGTAAATATATAAATACATAAATAAATCCTTATTGAAAGATAGTAAAGACCCACACAGAAAAAACATATATAATATTCATGCATTTATAAACTCAGTTCTTTGAAGCAGCAATTCAATACAATGCCAATAAAACACAGTTCGTTTTGATTTTTTTTTTTTTTTTTGCTTTTGCTTTGCTCTTTGATCTTTTGGTGGAACTCAACAGGCTAATTCTAAAATTATATAGAGGTGCCAAGAGCCAAGAATATCCAAAAGGTTCTGAAGAAGAGAAGATCGGTGAACTTGTCCTATCAGACATCAAGATTTATTTTTAAATCCACAGCAATATACATAGCATGACATTAGTCTAGGGATAAATAAATGGACAAACAGAACATAAGGTGCTGTGATAAATAGCAGAGATGGCACTACCAAAGAGTGGAGAAAGAACAGACTTTAAAACGATGCTGAAAGGATTGAATATCCATAGAAAAAATCAGATAAAAATGAAATTGAGTTCCTAGGTCTTCATTTCCAGGTAGTTTTAGATTTAAATATGAAAATGAATAGACTAAAGCTTTTAGCAGGTAATATAGGTGTGTGTGTGTGTGTGTGTGTGTGTGTGTGTGTAGTATGTGTGTATTTTACTGGAGATTGAACATAGGGGCATTTTATCTTTGATCTATACCCCCAGCCCTATTTTTATTTTTATTTTGAAACAGGGTCTCACTAGGTTGCTGAGGGCCTTGTTAAATTGCTGATGCTGTCTCAGTCTCCCAAGTACCAAGATTATAGGCATGTGCCACTATGTCAGGCTAGGTGAATTATCTTTATACCTTGTGTTTCTTAATGAGCCATAGGAGAATTAAGCATAAAGGCAAACATCAATTAATTCAACTGCATTAAAATGATTCCTTTATATTTACCAAAAAATATCATGAAGAAAATAAAAAGAAAAGTTACACTGTGGGAGAGGAGATACATTCACATATAACTGACATCATATTGAATATATGAAGAACAATTGCAAATCAACAAGAAAACAACAGACAATTCAACAGAAAATAGGCAAAAGACTTAATCAGGCACTGAACAAATAAGGAAAGTCATTAAATATATGCAATGTTGCTCAGTCCCCTCACTAGCTGTCAAACACACATGACTAAATTGACACAAATTAAGGAAGCTTAACTGTTAACAAAAATGTAGAGCAATAAGGAATTCTCATTCACAATTGGAGTGCGTATAAATTGATACAACTGCTAATAAAGTTGAAGAGTCACAACCCCAATAATCAAATACCTTGAGTATTTTCCTAAAGATGTGCCCCTGCATACTTGAATCAGAATGAGCCAAGTATGGGTGTGGTGGCACACGCCTGTAATCCCAGTACTTGAGAGGCTGAGACAGGAAGATCGAAGGTTCGAGGACAGTCTCAGCAACATAGCAAGACTCTCAGCAACATAGCGAGACCCTGTTTCAAAACAAAGCAAAATTTTAAAGGGCTGGGAGTATAGCTCAGAAGTAGAATGCCTCTGGGTTCAATCCCCAGTACTAAAAAAAGCAAAAAGCTGATAGTAGAATAGATAAATTAATAGGACATAATCATAACTGTACTTCTCCCTTTTTATATTTTCCTCATTAGAGTTTGGTATTAAGATTGTCACTTCATAAATTGAGCTGAGGAGTGTCCCTTATTCTTCTATCCTCTGTAATAATACAAGTAAGATTATTTCTTTTTTGAATGTTTGGCAGACATCTTGCTATATAATGAATCAACAACAAAATAGATAAGTTAATAAGACATGGCATTGTAATGTTATAATATATAATGTTACTATATGATATAATGGAGACGAAGGAACCAAAGCTAAAGGCTAACCATGGATGAATCAAGACATATAGAAAAATATATGAAGTATGCTTTATAAGTAATTAGACAATTTGAATTATGACAAATAATAATTTAGAGCTACTCTCCCACTGGGAACCATCAGAGAAGCCAGGAAATAAATATTTGTTTTTAAAGTGTTTGGAGCTGTCCAAGGACTTGGCCAAGATGCAAGAGAGAAAGATAGCCCAGAGAAGTGATCCCAAAACGTGAAATTGCTTTTGCCGTCATGGCACAAGCTGACTTGAAAACAAGGGCTGAGGGGCAGAGAAGCCAAACAAACAGACGGTGAGACGGTGAGGGCTAAGACGCAGGACTGGGGTCTGGAGTTCAGAGCCTGCCCCTGGAGAAGAGGCTCCAGTAAACACCTCGGGCTTCTGCTTGGAACCCCCTGTGGTTGCACTTCAGGAGTAAGAGCAAACTAAAATAGACCCCTAACAAGGACAGATGCTTGATTTTTAATGAGTTCGATATTTAATCAAATTAAATTGATCAGTCCCCAGCTGATCCCACTGATAGAAGGGACCCTCTCTTGAAGAAGACAAGATCATCCAAAGCCTGAAATAGTCCCTACAATTTTCTACATATGCTGCCCAGAACCCAATCAAAATTAATCAGCAATTGGGGGGAAAATTATTTTTTGCACCAAAATCCTAGAAGAAAAACAAGCAGTGAGTTAGTGAATAAACAGCAATCCAGATACTAAAGTTATCAAACATGGATTTTTAATAGGGATGGATCCCAGGGGCATTCTACCTCTGAACTACACCCCCAACTCTATTTTATTTTATTTTTATTTTGGAACAGGTACTTTAGGTTGATGAGAGTCTCACTAAGTTGCTGAGGCTGGCCTTGAATCTGCTATCCTCCTGTCTCAGCCTGCCAAATACTGGGATTACAGACTTGTGTTACCACACCTGGCTGGGATTTTAAAATAAATGCAATTAAGCTGGGCTCAGTGTCACATGCCCGTAATCCCAATACTTGGGAGGCTCAGGCAAGAGGATGGAGGTTCCAGGCCAGCCTCCACAACTTAGTAAGACCCTTGGCAATCTAGCAAGATCCTGTTTCAAAATAAAAATTAAAAGGGCCAGAGTCGTAGATCAGAAGTAGAATGTCCCTGAGTTCCACCCCCAGTACAAAAAATTATAATAATAATTGTAATTAACATGTTCAAGAAATTAAATGATAAGATGGGGGATTTCAGTAGAAGGTTAGAAAATTGTGTGTGTGTGTACAGGGGATTAAACCCAGAAGCATTCTACCTCCGAGCTACACCTCCAGCCGTTTTGTTTTGTTTTTGTTTTTGTTTTGTAACAGAGTCTTGCTAGGTTGCTGCTAGTCTTGCTAAGTTACTGGCTTTGAACCTGCGATCCTCCTGTCTCAGCCTTCCAAGTACTGGGGTCACAGATAAGTGCCACCACACTCAGCTAGAAAATGACTTTTAAAAAACCAATGGGAACTAAAAATACATTCTCTGAAATTAAGAAATCAATGGGTGGGTTTAGTAGCAAATTAGATAAACCTGAAGAGAAAAGTAGTAAACAAAGAGAGTCAAGGAAAAAAAAATTCACAATGACGAATGTAGAAATCAGAGTTGGAAATACACAAACAGTGCCAAGAAATGTGGGAAACAGCACAAAAGTCTAATGTAATTATATTTATAGTTCAGAACAAGAGGAAAGAGAAAATGGAATAGCAGCAATATTTAAAGAGATAATGACTCCGAATTTTCCAAAACTAATAGAAAATTAAAGAAGTACAATCTCAAAACATGTTTTAGTAAAACTACTAGAAACCAAAGACAAAAGGAAATGTAAATAGTAGTCAAGGATATAAATTCAAAAACTGGAAAAAAAAAAAAAAAGTAGGCCATATTCAGGGATGCATATATAGTCAGTATAACTTTTTTACTGGGGATTGAACCAGGCACACTCTACCATCAAGCTATATCCAAGCCCTTTTTATTTTTTATTTTGAGACAAGGTTTCCCTATGTTGCCCAGACTGACCTTGGACTTTTGATCCTCCTGCCTCAGCCTCCGGAGTAGCTGGTATTGCTGGTGTGCACTACCACACCCAGGTAGGCAATTATAGCTTTTTAAAAAGCAAAGAACTAGCCATGTGTGGCATGCACCTGTAATGTCAGTACTTGGGAGGTTGAGTCAGGAGGATTGCAGGTTCGAGGTCAGTCCTCAGTAACTTAGTAAGACTCTAATTCAAAATAAAAAATAAGATGGGTCTGAGGATGTAACTCAGAGATAGAATGCCCCTGGATTCAATCCCAAGTACCACAAAAACAAAAAATGGAAGGAAGGGAGGGAGGAAGAAAGGAGGGAGGGAGGGAGGGAGGGAGAGAGGGAAGGAGGGAATTACTTAAAAATTTCAAACACCTGTTATCTCTAAAGAGGATGATGGTGGAGTGGGAGGGTGATCAGAAAAGAAGACAGGAACTTCTCAGGTGCTGGTAATGTACAATTTCTTCATCTGAATGGTGATTATCTGGATGGTTGGCTTATGATTATTCCTTAGACTGTATGTGTATTGTGTGTATATTTCTGAATACACTTATATTATGCAATAAAAAGGAAAACAAGTAGGGCCTTTGAAAATATGTTTTATAAGTGATACTGTTGGGTTTTTTTTCCTTAGAGACTGTTTGGTGACAAAGAGTACTTTCTGAGGAAATGTTTTTCATCCTGGCGGTTTCATTAGCATTATCATTGTGTTATTTTGATCTTTAGAAGCTTTTCCCCAGAATTTAGAAATATCCACTTCTTGTAGATCACACACATGAAGAAATTTGACTAAGACCAGTATTTTCAAAATTAAAAAGAACGGAGAAAAAAATGACTACCAAATATAATTGCAGAACCAACAGAAACATATGCTATAGATAAAGGATAATATTTTGTGGCAAGTGGGTAGGAAATTGTGATCCTTTTTGGCACTGAAAACTGTTAATTTCAGTGTCTGCCTATGAACAATTTATTTTGGAAAATCAAAACAGATTTCAATGCATAAGACGTTTTTGTTGTTGTTAGTTGCGCCTGCATAATTTGTCTCTTGTTCTTCCTCCAGCCAGTAAAAAAACTGCTTTTATGTAGTAAACCTTCAGGTTCCATATGTAAACATTCCATCTGAGCCTGTTCTGCCACAGATTATGGCATAGTTATGCCTTTTTATTTTATTTCTGAATCTGACCAGTGTGTATATCTTTGGAGATGAAGTCATGCCTCCTTCCAGTACTCCATTTTGGTTGGCTCTACAGATATAAGAGGAAAAAGGTAGAAAATTGTAGTATTTCAGGAGCATTGTGTTTACATCACAACCAGGATAACTGGACCTGGAGAATTATCATCCTCCTGGATTCCTGTTAGAAACTGAATATACCTGGAAATGTCAAGGAATAATCTATGGTTTTCCTTCAGGCCACCTATGATAATTCAACAGTAATTTCATGGAGCAAACTGTTAACTACTTCTACAATCTCCCTCTCTCCTCAACACAAGCACTGCTCTCAACAGTAAGAATATTTCCCAAGCACTCTCCACCACTAGTTAATTATTGTGTGTGTGTGTGTGTGTGTGTGTGTGTGTGTGTGTGTGTGTGTGTGTTTCTGGAGATTGAACTCAGGGGTGTTTTATCTCTGAGCCACACCTCCAGCCGTATTTTATTTTTTTCTTTTGAAATAGGGTCTCACTAAGTTGCAGAGGACCTCGATAAGTTGCTGAGGCTCATCTGGAACCTAGGATCCTCCTGTCTCATCCTCCCAAGTACTGGGATTACAGGCATGTGCCACAGTGCCTGGCTTACATAATGGTTAGTTTTAATCTGCTTCCATCACATGTATAAGGATCTACTAAATGTCCTCTTTGGCACTCTGAGGAAATATGTTTTATTAATAAAAGTTAGTTTTAAGTTAGGAACGGTGGCACACTTCTGTAACCCTAGCACTTAGGAGGCTAAAACAGGAGGATCTCAGGTTCAAGTTCAGCCTCAGCAACTTAGCGAGACCTTGTTTCAAAATAAAAAATTAAAAGTGCTAGGGGTATAGCTCAGTGGTAGTATGCTCCTGGGTTCAATCCCCAGTACCTAAAATAAAAGTTAGTTTTAAAGCATTAATATGAGCAGGGAGTGGTGACACACACCTGTAATTACAGTACTTGGGAGGCTAAAACAGGAAGAGTGCAGGTTCTAAGCTGGCCTCAGCAACTTAGTGAGGCCCTCATAACCTAGAGAGAACCTGTTTCAAAATAAAACAGGGCTATAGCTCAGGTATAGCTATAAAATAGGGGTATAGCTTGGAGGTAGATGCCCCTGAGTTCAATCCCCAAAACCCCAAAAAATTAAAAAAAATAAGAAGCAACAACATGCCAGGTGTGGTGGCGCATGCTTGTAATCCTAGCATTTAGGAGGCTGAGACCAGAGGATTTGGGTTTGTGGACAGCCTCCGCTACCTAGTGAGGCCCTCTGCAACTTAGTGAGACCCTGTTTCAAAATAAAGAATAAAAAATAGGGCTGGGGGTATAGCTCAGAGGTAGAATGCCCCTAGGTTCAATCCCCAGTACCGAAAAAAAAAAAAAAAAAAACCAATAACACACACACAAAAAAACAATAATATACCAGATGTTCTGGGATTGCAGCTCAAGACAGGGTACCACATACATTGGTCCAGCAGTTCCCAAATTGCATTCCCTAGATCTGCTCTAGTCAGAGGGAGAATCGCACCAGTTCACATTTTTAAAATTCTGTTCTAACCAGGCTTGGTGGCAGACACTTGTAATCCCAGTACTTGGGAGGCTGAGACAGAAGGATTGCAGGTTTGAGGACAGCCTCAGCAATTTAGTGAGGCTCTCAGCAACTTAGCAAGACCCTGCTTCCAAATAAAAAAATAAAATAGGGCTGGGGGTATAGCCTAGAAGTAGAAGGCTCCAGAGTTTCACCCTCAATATCACAAAAATAAATAATAATAATAATAACTAAATAAATAAATGCTGTACTGAGGATAAGCCATGATTTTACCTACCATTACGGCCTTCTACATTTATGTGAAAAAAAGGATTTTCCTTTCTTTTATGAAAATGAGATTGATAAGAGACTGTGGTTTTTGTTGTTGCTGTTGTTGTTTTTGTTGTTGTTGTGATTGTGGTTGGTTGGTTGGTTTTGGGTGTTGTTGTTGTGCTAGGGATTGTACCCAGGGACATTCTACCTCTGGACTACACCCCAGTCCTTTTTATTTTTTGTTTTGAAACAGGGGTCTCACACACCTGTAATCCCAGTACTTGGGAGGCTGAGGCAGTGATGTTTTTAAAGGTCTTATTTAGTTCTCTCAAACATTTTTTTGAACTATTACCAGTCTATGAAATCTAAATGTCTGAAGAATACACTTTATAGATCCTTTCTTAATCCCATGGGTTTGGGGGCCTTAGAATCACAGAATCTTATCACTGCCCAGTGCCAGCCATCCTCCCTAGCCAACACTATTGTATGTGATGTGTTCAACCACCCTTCTTCCTCTGAGGCCCTTCACTGAGCTGAGCAGGCTTCAGTGGCACAAAACAAACAATCCAATGGCCTTACTTTTACCCCCTCTGATTGTTCCTTTATTACTTTCTTTGTTGGCACTTTTTTTTTTTTTTTTTTTTTTTTTTTTTTTTTTTTTTTTTTTTTTTTTTTTTTTTTTTTTTTTGCGGTACTGGGGATTGAACTCAGGGGCATTCTACCTCCGAGCTATACTCCCAGCCCTATTTTTTTATTCTTTATTTTGAAACCGAGTCTCACTAAGTTGTGGAGTGCCTCACTAGGTAGCTGAGGCTGGCCACGACCCCGGATCCTCCGGTCTCAGCCTCCCGAATGCTGGGATTACAAGCGCTACCACGCCCGGCGGCACTTTTATTCTACTGTGTGAAAAGTCCTAAGTGTGGACATTCCTCGTGACACTTTCCTCTTTATTTCCATTCATTCTTTCTGGAAACTGCTGTCTTTGGAATTTAATTACCACTCTAAGTCGATGACTCTCAACACTTTAGATCTGAGAACTTAAGCCACCAGACCTCCGAGAGTCTACAAACCATCTGCACCATCAGCTCGGACTTTCCATCTTCCACACTGGACTCATTCTGTTCTGCTCCAAACCAGCTTACCCTCGCAGATTTCCAGTTCCACCATGCACTTTACTAGTAATTGAAACCTCATTGTTCTCCTGTCCTTTTTCCTCTTTCATCTTCTAAACCCAGCCGCTCCTCAAGTCCTTTGACCCATTTTCCAAACTCTCAACATACAAACTTTGGAGGGGGAGGGGGGGGAGCCTGGAATTGATTCTAGGCGCCCTGGGCCTTAATAGCTATGAGACCTCTGGATAAATTACTCATTTGTGCCTTTGTGAAATGTGGCAAATAGTACCCACCCTTCAGGAAAATGTCAGTGCCTTTTTCTCTCCACTACCAGCTCTACCAGCCATTTGAGGCCCTTATCTTCCAGCTGCTAGACTGCTGAAGCAACACTTAGCTGAGTTCTTTACTCCTGGCCCCCTGTAGTCTAATCTAGCCTGCACATCACAATCAGATTAGTCATCAAAGGAATCAAACCAACCACACCGCTCAACAGTTCCCTACTTACCTGTTGGCTGAAAGTTCTATTTGTAGATCTGGCATCAAGCATTACAGGACCCTACTCTGACTATTTCATTTTCTTTTAAACAAACACTTCTACAGGATGGGTTTACTAATCCCTTTCAATCCTGCGTGTGTGATGCTTCCCCAGCCTAGACTATATCTAGCTTCCTTCCTTCTGTCTATCCAATTCACCCTGCAAGTCACCCCTCCTCCAGTCAGGCATCTCCACAGTCCCCGGGACTCTATTTCCAAGCTTCTGTAGGGCTTCATTCTACTCCTCATTTGATACATAACTATATGCTGCTCCCTCCCAGGACTTAACATAAGGATGTATCACCATTGCAACTAAGGAAGAAGGCTTCTTCCTGTGCCCTATGTGACTTCTCTGGAACCCTCAACACCCAGCACAATGTCACACAGTCAGTTGTCAAGAAATACTACTGAATGAATGTGTTACATCATCACTTGATAGAGATACAGCTTACTTTCTTTTTGGCTTTTAAATTATAAAATGACACCGGGCATGGTGGCACATTCTTGTAATCCCAGTACTTGGGAGGCTAAGACTGGAGGATCACAGGTTCGAAGCCAGCCTTACAATTTACTGAGGCTCTCAGCAACTTAGTGAGACCCTGTTTCTAAATAAAAAATAAAATAAGTCTAGGGGTGTAGCCTGGAAGTAGAAGGCACCTGGATTCCATCCCCAGTACCACAAAAATGGATAAATTATAAAATGATTTGAACATATAGAAGATTCTAAAGGATAGCAAGAAACATACTAACTTTTTCTTGGTGTGTTGAGGGGTGCTGAGGATTGAACCCAAGGGCATTCTATTTCTAAGATACAGCCCAGCCCTTTTTTTTTTAAATCTTTTACTTTGGAACAGGGTCTTGCTAAGTTGCTGAGACTGGCCTTGAACTTGCAATCTTCCTGTCTCAGCCTCCCAAGTATTGAGATTTTAGGCATGTGCCATCACACCCAAACATATTGACTTTTTTTTTTGCAATACCGGGAATTGAACTCAGGGGCATTCTACCTCCGAGCTATACCCTCCAGCCCTATTTTTTATTCTTTATTTTGAAACAGGGTCTCACTAAGTTGCAGAGTGCCTCACTAAGTAGCTGAGGCTTGCTTCGAACCCGAATCCTCCTGTCTCAGCCTCCCAAATGCTGGGATTACAAGCATGTGCCACCGCACCCAACCATACTGACTTTTTAAATATTAACATATTAGCATGTGTATTCCAAAATTTTAAGGAAATGAAACATTGCAGATGCAATTAAAATCTATATACCTCTCTCTGATCCCGTTCCATTTCTTCATGCATTGAGTTATCCATTTAAATGCATTCTTATCAATGTTTTTAAGCCTTTACTCATAAATATGAGCACGGATGCTAATTTTTGTTTTTGAACTTCATGTAAATTTTTTTGCCATGTTTATTCATCTACTAGTTGCTCTTTTCAACTCATTATTAAACTTTTGAGGTCCATTCACACTGATAAAATGGAGGTGTATTTTAGTCATTTTAATGGTCCACAATGCTCCATTATGTAACTGTGCCACACTGTACTTATTTATTCTCATACTGATGAACACTTACATTTTTTCCAATTGTTTGCTATCATAAGCAGTATTGTAATGAATTCTCAAGAATGTGAGGCAGCCTACTTCAAAGCAAGTAAACCCACACACAAAGTCTGTAATTCCTAAACAATCGTTCACATATGTTCTCTAATTTTTAAACTTTCAAATACTCTAATCAGGCCTTGAGCTGGTTCATAATATTCCACAGCTGATGGAGCATATAAAGACAAGAACCCAGTTGCCTAGTCTCAGTACAGTTGCTTTTTGCCACCAGTCTCAAAAGATTAGGAATCACCATACCCCTCACTAGAAATGAGTATACTGTGTGGAGGTCAACATCTCTCCTCTTAGCCCTTTTTATAACGTCTTATCAGCCATCACTGAATAAGTATTTGTTGAACACAGTAGCCTTAGGCACTGAGCCAGGCACTGAGAATCACGTGGTGAGGCATACCTGCCCCCACAGAGCTCTCTTCCTCATAGAAAAACAGGCAACTTAGTGAGACCCTGTTTCAAAATAAAGAATAAAAAATAAGGCTGGGGGTATAGCTCAGAGGTAGAATGCCCCTGGGTTCAATCCCCAGTACCGAAAAAATAAATAAATAAATAAGTAAATAAATAAATAAATAAATAAATAAATAAATACAGTATTATACTCTAGAATATATAAAGAATTAGAGACTTCAAGTGTGTGTAGCTGGGCCTCCAACAGACTCTGCCTCCAGCCCCTCCTCCCCATCCTTCTCTTTCCTGAACTCCTTATTGCCATGTCTGCCCACAGATCCAGTTCCCCCGGCAAGAGTTCATCCTGGCTATGGGCTTCTTTCTGGTCCTGGTGATGGAGCAGATCACCTTGGCCTACAAGGAGCAGTCGGGGCCACCATCGGGAGGAGACAAGGGTTCTGCTGGGAACAGTGAACGGCGTGCCTCAGCACTGGCATGATGGACCAGGTGTCCCACAGACCAGCGGAGCTCTCGCAGCCCCGTCAGCCCTGCATGCCTGCGTACTGGTCTTCTCTCTGGCCCTGCACTCTGTGTTTGAGGGGCTGGCGGTGGGGCTGCAGCAAGACCGGGCTCGCCACGGAGCTGTGCCTTGCTTTGCTCCTCCACAAGGGTATCCTGGCCGTCAGCCTCTCCCTGCGCCTGATGAGGTAGAAGAGAAGGAATAAGGTTTAGGCAGAAAGGAGACATTGGGAAGAGAAGGAAAATATAGTTTTAAAATCTGGAGAGTTCTAGCTGACCCCACCCTATAGGGTGTGCTCAAAAATCTTAGGAAAAAGTCTAAGTGGGCCACACCTTTTTAATCCCCTGAATCCCAGCCCCCACCTGAGATTCCTTAGGACAAAGGCCCAACTTCAGCGACCTCCCATTTTCGAAACCTGAGAAAGGAGGAGGATCCAACTTGGAACGCCTACCTATCAACCGCCAATACCTGAGAAACGAGGAGGTCCAGACTGCTTCTGTGCCCGCCCCTCTTGAAAGTTTATAAAAAGGCTCGTTTCTGCTCTTTCTCTCTCTTTGCCCGCATGGCCGGAAAGATCTCCGCTTCTCTGTTCCCCGAGTCCTTCGTTTTCCTAAATAAATGCCTGCCTTTTGTCCCCTACTGGCATGTGTTGAAATTCTTTTTATCACGGAAGCCAAGGACCCACGAGTGGGACCGCATTATCCCACGACACGCCTACTGCAGAGCCACCTACGGGTAAGGTGGTAGCTGACTGTGGAATCCTCTTCTCATGCATGACACCTCTGGGCATTGGGCAGGGTGCAGCTCTGGCAGAGTCAGCTGGGCCTCTGCACCAGCTGGCCCAGTCTGTACTGGAGCGCATGGCGGCTGGCACCTTCCTCTATATCACTTTCCTGGAAATTCTGCCCCAGGAGCTGGCCACTTCTGAGCAGAGGATCCTCAAGGTCATTCTGCTCCTAGCAGGCTTTGCTCTGCTCATGGGTCTGCTCTTTGTCCAAATCTAGGGGGCTTCAAGAGTGAGGCAGGGGAAGTTGACTATTAGAACCCCTGTCCTCCCTTCCCTCCCCCTGTGTGTGGGGAATAGGAAGGAATGGGGAAGGGAGGTATTGAGGACCAAGAGTTCTCTGGGAGGTAGGAATGGAACCTTTGGGCTGAGACAGGAGGATCGCAAGTTATTAACTTAGCGAGACCCTATTTCAAAATAAAAAATATAATAGGGCTAGGGGGGTGTAGCTCAGGGGTAAATGTCCCTGGGTTCAATCCTCCTACCATTAAAAAAAAAAAATGCTGATCCGGGCGTGGTGACACACACTTGTAATCTCAGTTCTTGGGAGGCTGTGACAGGAGTATCATAGGTTAGTGGCCAGCCTTAGCTACTTAGTGAGACCCTCTGCAACTTAGTGAGACCCTGTTTCAAAATAAAGAATAAAAAATAGGGCTGTGGATGTAGCTCAGAGGCAGAATGCCCCTGGGTTCAATCCCTAGTTACCGCAAAAAAAAAGAAATTAAAAAAAGCCGAAATTCATTTTTATTTATGTAATCAGAGAAATGCAAATTAAAACCACAATAAAAATATTTTGTCCTCTTAGATTGGCAACAGTTTTAAAATTCGACCATGCAGATGATTGATGAGGCTGTGGAGCATGGAGCACTCTCGGATGCTGGTAGTAGTGGCAAAAGAACAAGCCACAGAAGATAATATGCCTTCTAATTCCACTTACACCACATAAAAAACAAGTCTTCAGACCCCCAAACCTCTATGAGGAAGCCTGCTGAGAAAAGTATTCAGTTGCAAACATCTTTTTTCTTTTGAAAAGAGAAAGAGGGCTCAGAGTTCAAGGCCAAGGCCCAAGATGAACCATCCTCCCAACCCCCAGCAAGACAGGAGCCCACTGAAAAAAATAGGTGCTCCAGACAGACTGCAGGATCGCTCAGATGGGTGACTATTACGTGTCACCTCCTGTACA
>PVLC010037235.1:0-15273 GCA_004027655.1 Graphiurus murinus | reverse complement strand
GAGATGAAAAATACTCTGTTTGAGGGGGGAAATGTCAGTACATTTCCAGGAAATTTGTTGTGGGACAAAATCCACACAAACCTAGTACAGAAATTCTGGCTTTCTAATCAAACAAGAGGATGATCTTCATTGCCATACAATTGTTTTCCAAAACTTCTGAGAATACATTTCCAAAAGCCAGAATTCCTGAAGCGTCTTGCATCTTAAAGCATTTCATCATCTTTGTCAACGAACAGCATTATCTCCCCCTATTCCTGCAGGTTTTAGGAGCCATTCTTGACAGAGAAGCTCACAGCTTATTTTGGTTAGTTTAGCTCCACCACTTTGTGTGTGTGTGTGTGTGTGTGTGTGTGTGTGTGTGTGTGGTTCTGGGGATTGAACTCAGGGGCATTCTACCTCTGAGCTATACCCCCAGCCCTATTTTTTATTCTTTATTTTGAAACCAGGTCTCACTAAGTTGCAGAGTGCCTCACTAGGTAGCTGAGGCTGGCCTCGAACCTGGATCCTCCGGTCTCAGCCTCCCAAATGCTGGGATTACAAGCGTGCGCCACCACGCCCGGCTCGAGCTCCACCACTTTTAAACCATCAGATTCCATTTTAAAAAGTCAATCTTCCTGTAAGTACATTCTCTAAACATCAGATTGATTTAAGCATTTTATTTAATTACAACAGAGAGAGGATAGCTGGTTTAAATATTTTACTCATTTTCTTAGACCCTCCTAACTAATAAATCTGGAGAATTAAATTATCAAGGGCCACATTAAGTGGGTAAGTTAACAAGGACTGATAATTAGTAATACTAATTTTTTAATTGACTAGTCGTGGGAAAGAATAGCATTATTCTCCTAAAGAAGATGAGGCAGGGAATTATAGGAAGAGGAGCCACAAACTAATAGAATATTTGCCCGTGTGCAGTGAAGTCAGTAATGACCTTGTTTCTACCAGGATTCTTTCTTGTCCTCTTTTTCAGTTTCTCTGTGGAATATGCTACTGAGGGCTACTTCTTTCTTGAAATGCATTTCGTCTTTGGCTGTTCACCACCATTTCTCTTTCTTTGTCCTTGATTTTTTTCTTTTTTCAGTACTAGGGATTGAACCCAGGGACATTCTACCTCTGAGCTATACCGGCAGCTCTATTTTTTATTCTTTATTTTGAAATGGGGTCTCACTACATTGCTGAGGGCCTCACTAAGTAGCTGAGGCTGGCCGAGAACCCAGACCTCTGGTCTCAGTCTCCCAAGTATTGGGATTACAAGCATGCACCACCACGCTCAGCTGTTTGTCCTTCTTTTCTAACACCTCACTTCCAGTCTGCTTTGCTGATTCCTGAGGAGATGATTTAAGTGAAGAAAGCTTAAGTCTCAGGCCCCTAGAAATGTGTTCTCTCAGAGTGAGTCTTTTTTTATAAGATGTATAATAATTTATAGAAATATGAAGTATGATGATTGGGTTTTCTTGTCACTGTGCAAGACATACTTCCCTTAAGCCTTGATCGGGCATCAGCATATTACCCATGTGATGTAGGAGGGAAAAAAGGAAAAGAAAATAAATAAATAAAGGGGGAAATTATTTTAAATAAAAAAAGCAAGATATGTTCCCCATATTTGGAATCTAGTTACAGAACACTGAATTGGAGATATATTTACTAGAGGCTTAAAGGGATACACTTATGTGGTCTCTAGTCATTTCTACATATTGTCAAGTATTTCTGGTCATCCCAGCCCACTGTGCCATACACTTTAGTGGTTGACAAGATCCACATAGCCAGAGTGGTTGGAGGAGAAGGGCTAGGAATAAGGTCAACAAAGCTGCCATGTTTATTGGGGCCAGGGTTGAAGATTTAGTCAGCATATTTGCCGTGTTTATTGAACCAGGACCAATAATTCATCTCTCAGAGCCGATGTTCAGCAACTCAAGGATTTCACAGGAAAAAAGAAGAACAAAATTATGTAATTTGCACACCTAAAAATTGCATATAATTTCAAGTGATTCCTAATAGACCCCAAGTTGAAATTCCCTGAGGCAGATAACTAGCTCCTTTTTTTTTTTCCTATGGGAAAACTAAATCTTAAAAGAATCAACTAATTTTCTTGATTAGCAACACTGCAAACCCACATCCTCTAACTCCAAAATGCAATGCTCTTTCTAGGATCCACATAGAGTTATCTCAGTTCTCCACAAGCATCCATCCATCTGGAGGCTGGGCTCAGTGGCCTCAATTTCTAGGTCCTTTAGCAAGGTGGGAGTCCCTTGTGGGCATCCTCGCTGCCCCTTTCCCTGTGAGGGCAAAACTACACAAGTTCACTCCACAGATATTTAAGTGCCTCCTATTGCCTGGCACCATAAGCATCAGGGATAAAGAGCTAAATTACATATAGCCATTACAAGCACAAAGCTTATAGTTGGCTGCCTCTCCTCTGAAAAACAGCCCTCGAGAATGATCATTTCTTTATATAGGACTCTACATATAATAAGAAAATGCGTAAAATATTTACCACTACTGTTAATACTCAAATATACATACATGTGCATACATGTGTATGTGTATAGTGTAGTTCAGAATGATAGGGACATACATGCACACAACACTTCGTGAGCTTCCCCCTAGCTCCCTCCTCACTCCCTCCCTTACATGATATTGAGATTGGCATTGATAATTTCACATATGTATATAACGTCAAAGGAAGTGTTTCCTTCATTAATTCTCCCTACCTCCACCACCACCACTCCCCCTTAGGCCCCCTCCTCACTCCACTGAGGTTTCTCTTCCCTTATCTAAAGTCCCTCTTATATCCCAATTACTTCCTAACTTCCATATATGAGAGAAAATATATGACCCTTCACTTTCTGTGACTGGCTAATCTCACTAAATGTTCTCCAAGTCTATTCATTTTCCTGCAAATTACATAGTTTTGTTCTTCTTTATTGCTAAGTAGAATTCCATTGTGTGTATATCGCATAATTTTGTAATCTATCCATCTGTTAATGGACACCTAGGTTGATTCCATGATTTTGGCTATTGTAAATTATGCTGCTATAAGCATGGATATGCATATATCACTACAACATTCTGATTTCAACTCCTTTGGGAAAATACCCAGGTATGGTATAGCTTGATGAAATAGTGGTTGCATTCCCAGTTTTCTGAGGAATCTCCACACTGATCTCCATAGCAGCTGCATCTTACCAAGAGTGTATAGTAGTTCCTATGATTGCCCTTTTGTGTGTGTGTGTGTGTGTGTGTGTGTGTGTGCGTGTTTCTGGGAATTGAACCCAGGGGCATTCTACCTCTGAGCTACACCCCCAGCCCCATTTTTTTTTTTTTTTTTGAAACAGGATCTTACTAAGTAGTAGAGGCCTCGCTAAATTGCTGAGGCTGGCCTTGAACCTGCAATCCTACTATCTTAGCCTCCCAAATACTGGGATTACAGGCATTCACCACCATGCCTGGCTCTGACAATTGCCATTCCAATTGGGATTAGATGGAACCTCAGTATAGTTTTGATTTGCATCTCCCTGATTGCTAATGATGTTGAACATTTTTCATAAATTGATTAGCTATTTGTATTTCTTTTGTAAAGTGTCTTCTAGTTCACTTGCCCATTTCTTGATTGGATTGTTTTTAGTGTTGTCTTTTAAGGTCTTCATATATTCTATATATTAATCCTTTATCAGAGGATTAATATATAGCAAAAAAAATCTTCTCCCATTCTGTAGGCTCTCTCTTTAGACTCTTGATGGCTTCCTTTGCTACACAAAAACTTTTATATTAATGCCATCCCATTTATTAATTCTTATTTTAACTTCCTGAGCTTTGGAGGTCTTATTGAGGAAGTTTCTATCAGTGTCTATATGTTGGAGCACTAGTCCTATGCGCTCCCCTAGTAATTTCAAAATCTCTTATCTTGTTTGTTTTTAAATTCTCAAGTAAAATGATTGGCTCGGTCATTGAAAAAATAGTTTTAAAATATTTTAAACAACAGAATCTTTATGATTCCAGTCTCTCTAAAAATTTATTATTCAATAATTCTAAGATATTATAGTCACACTATTCAAGAATATTGATTTTATGGATGCTGTAGAAGGAAAATATCATGCTAAAAAGGGATTATTGCATTCCATGGTTCAATGGGAACTTTTAGGGAATTAAAGAAGCAACGTTAGCTCAATACGTTCAGTTTTATCTTGAATTGGTCAGGACAGAGTAGGTTGTTGCTGTAACAAACAATTCCAAATTTTCAGGCTCTTCAAACAAAAGTTTATCTCTTGCTCAAATGGAGTCCATTGTTTCCAAGATACTCTCAAAGGCAGCTGTCCTCCATATGTTGGCTGGCCAATCCAGCTGCCTCAGCTGAATGGCATCTCCATGTCAACGTGTACCTAGACCACTGCCAAAGTGAAAGGAAGCAAGCTGGGGAAACACACCCAACATCAAACACCAACACCAACAGAGGAAAGTAGTAAGAATCAAATGCCAGGTATCTTCAAATTCAATAGCAATGACAGGATTCAACATGTAGTTTTCAACATGGAAAGTGTAACGGAAACTATTTCCCATTGTTTTGTTTAAGAAAGGGGAATGATATACCAGCTTTTCTTAACTGTAACTTTTAGTAGCATGTTAGTTTAGGTAACTGTCCAGGACAGGAATGTAATATTTCAGTTATGGTGGATGTTTTCATTATATTAAAGCTAGATTGTAGAAGCTACCACTCCATATTCATTCTGAAATAAACCAGACAAATTCACACAGTATGTGCTCAAAGTCACAACCTAGTAGTCATGTTTGAGTAGTGACAGTTCTCCCTCCGGTTCCTAGTTCTAATTTTACTACCACTAGCTAAGGGATTGAATTAATCTTGGGAGGCTGCTATTTTAGTAAACCAGAGGTAACATGGTTTGAAGAATTATCTAATAAACAAATTCATAAATAAAAATGAAAATGCTATTAGCTCTCTAAAAATAAGAAATAATTTTATTTTAAATATCCATAATTTGAAGAGTTAGAGCTAGCTACAAAAATTGTCTGCCCTAGAATTTAAATTCTGAACATTATAGTAGTCAAAACAAGTGATGCAGCTCTTATTATAATATCTAAAGGTATGAAAATGAGATTTTGTAGGCTTTTTTATAACATTTCATTATTTCTTGTTTCCTAATTTTATCATCAACTGGGCATATCCACTTAAGTTCTTAAATAACCCTAATGAGTAGCATTTATGCAATCTCTTCTATGAGCTCACTCTCATTTTTGGCTCCTAGGAAAAGGCATGAGGTGGTCCAAAGTGAAAAAAATTACTCAAATTAAACCCATCTGCCGATACTAACATAATAGAGCTAACTTGGATGTAAAAGGGAAAAACAATCAGGGTTTTACGTAATACTCTTGTTCTAGAAACAGGAAGGGCATGTGTTCATGTTAACTGAACTGTTTGGCTTTGCATTTAATGTCCACAACCGTGTAGCTTGTCTAGTTATGTTAAAATTTCATTTTAATACTAAATGTTTGTCTCATATTACTATTTTGAATAACAGATCCAAGAAAATAGGAGGAAAATGAGAAAGAGAAAGGGAGGATGGGGAAAGGCAAGAGGAAATAAAAAAGAGACTGGGAGAGGAAGAAGCAACAATTTGAGACGTGGTGAATGATCAGTTTGACAGATAAAATCCCACTGGAGATGCATATATATGCAATCTTATGAATAGATATAGAGAATTTTTTCCAAGCAATAAAATTAAATATTTTCCTCTTGGTAAGAAGCTAACACAGCATGCAAAAGGAAAACAAAAACAGATCAACAAATAACCTTATAATTCTGGTATTACTTATTACTAACTTTATTTAGGCTAAGAAAACAATTTCCTTCCATAAAATGTCCTCTCTGCCTTGTCCGTTTTCCCCTCTGACTAGACAGGACAGTGTTTCAAAATAAATTCTCCTTTATAGCCCACAGTCTTTCTCTTTGCTTTTTACCAAATGTGTGCTTCTAAGCTGTGTTTTCGTTTACCTTCTAATAAGAAAGTCCATTCTGAGCCAGGCATGGTGGCACACACTTATAATCCCAGTACTTGGGAGGCAGAGACAGGAAGATCACTACTTAGTGAAGCCCTCCACAGTTTAGTGAGACCCTGTTTCAAAATAAAGAATAAAAAAATAGGTCTGGGGATATAGCTCAGAGATAGAATGTCCCTGGGTTCAATCCCCAGTACAACAACAACAAAAAAAAAAGGTCCCATTCTGTATCAAACCAAATAAATCAAATCTATAAAGTGGCACTGAGTTGCTGGTCAGTTTTATTGGGAGCCATCATCTTAAAAGCTGATTATCACTGAAGAGGATTAAACACTAAATTTTTTTTAAAAATTTTAAAAAGGTTACGGAACATTTTGTAAATATGGTTTTAATTTTGGTCAGCAGAAGAGAAGAGCATCTTACTAATGAGGCACATTTTCTCTGCAACCTATATGTGGAAACTCAGTTTTGTGAAATACTCTGATTCATCCATTCTTTTTCTCCTTAGCATTTTTTGTAAACGGAGGAAGTATAAGGCATATCCACATACATATTGAGGAGCCAAAAATGTGTCCTGGCCCAGCCTGATCCCAGTATGCTTCCAATTAACAGAGTTGGCATAAGACAGTGAACATATGGAACCTACTGACTCCCAATGGCCTAACAATTAAATTAATGCAACCTCTCCTATACTGCACAAGTTTGAGTCAGTCTGCAGATCCAGAAATTTTACAGTGTTATCAAGCATGCTCACTAAACACAGCTTTTACTGGCAAAGAAAAAAAAAAGCCATGAAAAATAAGCCAGAAGCAGCCAGTTTGGAACTTGACGCTGATTCCTAGCCTACAGCACCAGGGTGCTAGGTAGTGTTGCATGACAATGCTGGTAAGTGGACCCCTGAAGCTGCCTCGGTGCAGATCTTCACAAGTTCAGTACTTACAATTCAATCATGAAAGAAAGAAGTGCTTGCTCTGGACACCACTGTGAGAATCTTTCCCCTCTTTTCCTTAAAACTCTTCATAGCTCAGGTAAAATTCAAAATTCTTCCTGTGTGCTAGCCATGGTGGTGCACGCCTATAATCCTGGTGCTTGAGAGATCGAGACAGGAGGATTGCAGTTTTGAGGCCAGCCTCAGCAATTTAGCAAGATTCTCAGCAACCTAACAAGAATCAAAACAAAAAATAAACAGGACTGGGAGTGTAACTTGAAGGTAGAATGGCCCTAGGTCCAATCCCCAGTACCAAAAACCAGTACCAAAAAAAAAATTGTTTTTTGCTGTGGCCTTCAGGACCCTACTGCTGCTGCTTGTGCTCCCCCTGTGACCTCTGACTTGCCATGGCCTTTCCTCACTGTGCTCCAGCTGTGGTGGCTTCTTGGGACCTGGCCAGCTCCTTAGCACCTCAGGACCTTTGTGATTCCTTCAATTGCCTTCAGCTTCTCCTCTCTTCCTGCAAGCCTATGCTGAAGTGTCTCAGAATCCAAGAGTACGATAAAATCACACCTGCCTGCTATTCTTTCACACTAACACATTATTATTTAATCATCTGTATAATTGTGTGTTGTGTGTCTATTTCTTGTTTCCCTACCCTGCAACAACAGCCCTATGGAAGTAGAGTGTAGTTGCTTTTTTTTTTTTTGGCTTACTACTCTTTCCATATCCCTATAACAGTGCATTTATTGCACACAGAAAACCAGGATGCATTACTTGTTTAATTAATTAATTAATTAATTAAGCCACAGATATTTTTCTAGCACCCACTTGTGCCAGAATTTATGAAGCTATTGTGAGAATTCGTTATGCAAAGACCCTTCCTTAAAGCACAGTGCTCCCCAAGGGGAAAGCATTGTTCCTTGATGCTCCTGTCTCCTCTTCTTTTTTTCCTCTCTCCTCTTTTTTTCCCCTCCTCTAGGTCCCCCGAGGCCCATTGCTGTATATCAGGAGTTGGTAGAAGTTTTCTGCAAAGGGTGAGATGGTAAATATTTTAGGTTCCATGTGAGTAGTGTCCCCATGTCTGCTACTCAACACCAAGCACCATCACAACACAGAAGCAGAACATAAAGGAGTGAGCGTGGCTCTTCCCAGAGGAACATATTCATAGAGAAAACCAACTGCTGTAGAAACAAGCAGCAATAATAAATAATAAATAAATAACTTCTCTCCTGCACTGATTTTTCTCTGTCTTAACGTCTCCTGTCTAGAACTTGTCCCAGGTGAGGGTGGTAGGACTTACCTTTAATAACCAGACAAGTTCACTAAGATATTTTCCCAAAGGAAGGAATATATCCATAGAGGAAACCAATGGCTACGAAAACAAGCAAAAAAGAAAACTCCCACACCCTGAACTCTTTCCCTAGAACAAATCCTAGGAAGGAGAGGTTAAGGCAGAGGAGAATCTAATTGATCTTTCTCCTAAAAATGACACCTTTGTTTGTATTCCCATACAAGGTGGGGAAGACAACAATGGGGGCTACTCTGATGTGAGATAAAGAAGGAAGAGGCTGGGAGACGAAGCCAGCCTCTGAGCCACAGAGTGACTGACGGAGACCTGAGGAGACACCAGTGGGTAGGGTGGCCAGAGAATGGGAGTGTCACCATGCCTGATGTTCAACCTTTAAGCTGTTCACTTCTCTTTAAATTGAGATGTAACAACCACTGTTACCCTCCCCCAGCCCTAACATTCAAGAAATATATCTGCAACGCAATTATAGTTGGTGTTAGTGATGTGTTTAGAAAATTCCAAAAGATTAGCAAGAGAGAATTGGCCTTCTTCATAACCTGCTCTTACTCAGATAAAAATACTGGCAACAACATGCTCACATTGTGTGGGTTAGGCAATGATGATCCTTTCACTTAGAGGCTTTTTAAGAGCCACACTAGAGTGGGAGAGGTCCTGTGGCCCGTCACACAGGCAAGTTCAAATTAAGATAATCAAGGCACTAAGATAGGTGACCTTGGGCATAGGTTTATAGATGTTCAAACATATAAATTTACCACCCCCTTTTCAGAAAAAAAATTACTTAATGCCCCCCTGGGTGATTCCATCATCCCCTAATTTGTATTTAATTCCCCCCAATTGCACCTGAGGCTACTACCACCCCCCTGAATCAGTCCAACCACAAACAGGGGTGGAGACAGTATTGGCAACTTTGGAAATCTACAGAACTTAGGTCATACAGCTGGTTTCCTGGTGGAGCTGAAGTCCAGCCCCTAATTCCGGGTCAAGTTCACTCCACACAGCTGCCTTGCCAACACAACTTTCCCTGAGTCCAGCTGTGCTGATGGTGTGTTGAGCCAGATATTCCCAAAGACTCAAGTCACTTCCTGGGAGGAATTACTCTTGCAAGAAATCAGGCTAACAGATATTGCAAACAAGTGTAAGACTCTAAAGAGCAAATATGCCTCCCTAAAGAGCATTGTCTAAGATAAGTAAATCTTTGGGTCCTAAATCTACCTGTTAGCAGATGCACAAACTCTTGCAATTCTTTGATCCAGAAGTGATAGAGGAAATGAAAAGTTCAACCACCAAAAATGCCATGCTCAAGGGTATCCAGGTAGGGTCAGAGCTGCATTGGGGTGTTCTCCTTGCCCCACCACAGTCAGTCCTACCACTAACTGTGATATTATTTGACTGGTTTATATTTATGTGACTGGTAAATAGTGGAAGTAAAGACCAGAACCCATGTCTTCTTGGTTTGCTCTCATGTTCTGACAACCTTTCCAGGACTGTGGCTCAGCCTCAATGGCCCAGGGCGCTCTATTCCTTGTCATTCTGACCTGAACATTTCCAGAATTACTTCTTGCATTCAATTTTCTCCTTGTCAAAGTTAGGTGCTTAAATAAAAAGTTGCAAAGATTGGGAGAAAGTAAATGGCACCACACACACCTCCCACCCCTGGAGCAGAAAGCTCAAGGAAAATAATATGTTCAGCAAGGCCCTATAATTAGGCATGTTCCCTAGGAAGGGTTCTTTAATTTATTCAACCATGGTGTTCAAGACAAATAATAAAATTTTGTACATTTTTAAACTTTTAATAGAATCATCTGTTAAACATTTTAGATACAAGAAGGAAACTAATCAGGTTTTAACTGACTTAACTTTAGAATCTGTGTAAGTTATTTAGTCTCTCTGATTCCATTACCAACAAGATGAAAATCACGCTGCCTACTTTATATGATGGTCTTTAGAACTGGAAGTAATATATATATTATCGTTCCCCAAGCTGGACCCTCAACCGTGAGGCCCCAATGGAGACGATACTGAACGTTGCTGGTTCAAAGTTCTCTTTATTATACCTTTCTCTCTCTCTCTGGGATCAAGGACACTACCCAAGCAGTAACAGTTACAGTACAGAAACCGTCTCTCCAAATAGTGCCTTTCCAATAGACTCCCAATAATCCCTCTCTCCAGCAATCAACCTTCCACCAGCAACCCACCAACCACCAGCAACCAACCACCCAGCAACCGCCCGCCTTTTCCTCAAAACCTCTCTTGCTGGCGAGAGGCGGAGACTCTTAAAGCCCGCAGGGCCTGAGCCACAAGGTGCCTCATACAGCTCTCACCTGGGCCGGCCACAAGCCAGGCGTGCTGGTGCATGCGCTCTGGTGTGGCACAGCCCTAGGATGTTACCACCTGCAGCCACTTCTGGCACTCTGCCAGGCGCCATCTAGAGGCGGGGTCTTTCCAGCCGGGCTAAGACCCCGACATATAGTGTGTGTGTGTGTGTGTGTGTGTGTGTGTGTGTGTGTGTGTAGCACTGTGCCTGCTAGAGATGGCAACACTGTATGACATCCATTACTAATAATTAATAATAATAATTACTTCAAGTAAGCAGAGCTGCCCCCACACACTGTGGCAGGAGTGAAGACCACCCACATGACTCTGGAACACCCTAGGAAGCACTTGCTGGCAACAGTCAAGTTTCAACCAAAAGATATCATAACTCTTTCCAAGAAAACAAGGACCCAAGAGGCACAGCAGGGTCAAGATGATAATAGGGCTTTAAATTTCTATGAGCAGCATAAGTGCTTCTCAGCATTCTAATCTGTTTCTGTCCCCAAACAGACAATGCATAAATATTATAAACTCAGCTGCAGCCATGAAAACCTTCATAATCACCAGATTTGAGAAACAGAAGCCAGAATTTACTTTCTCCCAATCTGCAACTTTTTTTTTTTTTTTTTTTTTTTTTTTTTTTTTTTTTTTTTTGCAGTACTGGGGATTGAACTCAGGGGCATTCTACCTCCAAGCTACACTCCCAGCCCTATTATTTTTTATTCTTTATTTTGAAACAGGGTCTCACTAAGTTGCAGAGGGCCTCACTAAGTAGCTGAGGCTGTCTGCGAACCCAGATCCTCCGGTCTCAGCCTCCCAAATGCTGGGATTACAAGCGTGCGCCACCATGCCCGGCTTGCAACTTTTTATTTAAGCAACTAACTTTGACAAGGAGAAAATTGAATGCAAGAAGTAATTCTGGAAATGTTCAGGTCAGAATGACAAGGAATAGAGCACCCCGGGCCATTGAGGCTGAGCTACAGTCCTGGAAAGGTTGTCAGAACACGAGAGCAAACCAAGAAGACATGGGTTCTGGTCTTTACTTCCACTATTTACCAGTCACATAAATATATACAAGTCAAATAATATCTCCAGATGGGCATGGTAGTGCACACCTATAATTCTAGTACTTGGGAGGCTGACAAAGGAGGATCACAGGTTCGAGGCCAACCTCAGCGACCTAGTAAGACCCTGTTTAAAAACAAAAAATAAAAAGGGCTGAGGTGTAGCTCAGAGGTATAATGTCCCTGGCTTCAATCTCCAATATCACACTAATAATAATAGTAATATCTCCAGCCCCACCATCCTTATCTGTAACTGGAGGGTAACAATGGCTTTCTTGAAATATTGGAAATATATACATGAATGTGCTTTATAAAAAATGAAGTACTATGTGCAAACTATTACTATTATGAATCTATTCTGTTCCACACCAGGCAAAGCAAATACTTTTTGGTTTATGAATGCCCAATAAGCTGACAATTAGATACCTGGGGTATCTTCTGTTGTTTTGCTTAATTCTTTATTTCCAGAATTCCTCTGATCCCACTTTATATGAGTTCCAAATATGGAGGGACAGTTAGGCAATGTGGGTCACATGGGCCACCAAGTGACCCTGCATTTGGTGAGTTTCTACTGTACTCACAGTCTCAGGATAAACAGAATAGACAGGGACACCCACGCAAAACCTTGAAACTTGTGATCTGTCTTGGCAACCTTTTTTTCTCCTCTTTGGCTCTTCCTCTTTTAGCAATACCACAAGCTTCTCAGTGCTCAGGATCCTCATACTGATCACCTAGAGACCCCACCAGCAGAATATTCCAGCCAGGCATTGGGAGAGAGGACCCCCAATTTGGGTCTTTTTAGTCCCCCATCTTCCTTTTCTTATCAAATTGTATCTTCTGATCCATAGCACACTTTATAAGACCTACTCTCTGCTAATGAAAGAGAGTAAAGAATTTTCATTTGTACATTTTTTTATCTCCCCCTCCCCCCCCACCAGGACAGACTGGCAGACTGGCCTTGAACTCCAGGGCTCAAGTGATTCTTCTATCTCAGCCTCCAAGTAGCTGGGACTACATGCATGCACCACTATGCCCAGCTTCATTTAGATCTTCTTTTTTTTTTTTCCAGTACCAGGGACATTCTACCTCCAAGCTATACCCCCAGCCCTATTTTTATTCTTTATTTTGAAACAGATTCTCAGTAAATTGTGGAGGGCCTAAGTAAGTAGCTGAGGCTGGCCGCTGCAAACCTGCAATCTTCCTGTCTCAGCCTTCCAAGTACTGGGATTACAAGCATGCACCACCACGCCCAGCTTCATTTGGATTTTCTTAGGTAATACTTTAATCCTAAAAGAAAGACTATAGTTATAGGAATTTTTTTTTAATTCATACAAGAGGTATCTAAGGCATTCACACACACACACACACACACACACACACACACACACACACACACGTATTCATTCATCAAGCATGTATTCAACACCCACAGTGGATTGGAAGTCAGTCCAGAAGGGAGGGGTTTAGAAAGTTCAGGAATTCAGTGAATGATGATGGGCTGGGGGTGGGATAATCATCCTAGGCATACACGCCAGGGAAAAGGCTGCCCTCAGCCAAAGCCCAGCAGCTCTAACTAGGTCAACGCATACCCTTTGCATCATGTATACCCAGCAAAAGAGCCCCAGCTGCAAGAAAACAACCCAAACTGCAATGAAGAATCCACTGAAGCTGAGCACAGTGGCATGCACCTACAATTCCAGTAGTTGGGAGGCTCAGACAGGAGGATTGCAAGCTCGAGGCCAGCCTCAGCAACTTAGAGAGATCCTCAGCAATTCCAGGAGACTGTTTCAAAATAAAAATAAAAAGGACTAGAGGTGTAGCCCAAAGGTAGATTGCCCCAGGTAGATCTCCAGTACCAAAAATTAATAATAATAAATTGAAAAGAAAAAAATTAATTGGAAAATGCTGAAGATATTCTTGCCCTCAAAGCTCTCTGAATTGCATGGAAAAGACCAACAAGAAAACAGTTCATTATAATAGAAGTAAATGTAGGCTTATTATTGCCCTAATCAAATATCACTACTTCAAGGTAAATACTAGGAACTAAAATAATTCTATCCCCTACCAAAAGAGCATATGTACCATGTAACATTAATAGCTCATGTAATAGTAATTGAAGTTAGTTTGTGCCCATCAAGAGCAAACTTCTAAGGATGCTCTCAAGTTGCAAAGTAACAACCAAAGTCCTAATCTTGGTAGGGGCAGGTGGATCGAGAACCATTTAGAATCATTTAGAAAAGGAAGCTCAGCTGGATTTTTGTTACCACTGTAGTAGTAATTGCTCAGCAGCAGTTCAGCTTATGAAGTCAGCTTATTTCCAAAGAGCCTGTTTTGTAAAATCTTTAATTGTGGACATCTTAAGCAAGAGAAATACAAAAGCAAGGTACTTATCCCCTTTGTCTTAATTAGACCATCTACCGCTGAGCTCTAAGGTTCACTAAGTGTAGTAGCCACCTAACAAGTGTTCCTGTTCCTGCACCACTGGAATTCAGCAGTGAGGTGGGAGGGCATGGTGGCTTGACCTTGGTAGGAGCAATAGCGATGGAGACGGGTATGGGAAATGCAGGGGGATGTTTAGGCAGTCACATTAAAAGAGGTTTAAATCATAAATTGGAAACACAGAGGAGGCAGTTTTCACAGCTGGTTGTGTTGTGGATTTAAAAAAAAAAAAATAGCACACTGAAAGAAAAGCCAGCTTTGGAAGGAAGATCATCAATTTCAACTCAGATCTGTTGAAGTTTAAGTTTCTCCAGCGTCTTAAACTTCAATAAAAGTCTAGGTAGAAGACATTCATAAGGGCAGTGATTCATGTGCATTTGGGAAAAATGAAAGAGTCAGACACTAAGAGAGCCCCAAATCAAGACGTGAGGAACAGCTGCGCTTCAGAACCAAGAGAAAAGCTAGGTATGGCGGTACACACCTGTAACCTCAGTTCTTGGGAGGCTGAAACAGAGGATCACATATTCAAGGACAGCCTCGGCAAGTAGCAAGACTCTCATCAACCTAGTGAGACTGGAGGTGTAGCTAAGAGGTAGAATGCCCCAGGGTTCAATTCCCAGTGCCCCCCCAACACACACACACACACACACACGCACACACACACACACACACACACACACACACACACACACAGTGCTGAGAGAAGGATGAGGAAGAAAAGAAGACTGAGAAGAACAAAGGCTCAGCCAGAAAGAGATGTTCTTCTCTACAGGTAAGCTGAGCAGTCAGGTAAACTGAGCCGAGTATACTTGTCCACTGGAATTGAACATGGGGTGGTTGGGAGCAGTAGCAAAAGCTGTTTCATTGTAAACATGGTTGTAGTCAAAACAAAGATACAGAGGATTGATAACTAGAATATACAAAAAACAACATGGATACATATGTGTCACTATAATATTCTGATTCTAGTTCCTTTGGAAAGATGCTCAGGAGTGGTATAGTTGGATCATATTTTGGTTCCATTGCCAGTTTTCTGAGGAATTTCCACCCTGATTTCCATAGCAGTTGCACTACTTTGCAATCCCACTAACAGTATATAAGAGTACCTATTTCCCCACACCCTCACCAGCATATCAATGCGTATCCATGTTTATAGCAGCACAATTCACAATAGCCAAATCATGGAACCAACCTAGGTGTCCATC
>PVLC010037234.1:0-15393 GCA_004027655.1 Graphiurus murinus | reverse complement strand
CCTATCTTAGAATAGTCTTAATATAATTTCCCTTAAAGTTATCTGCCTAACAATTCATTATCATAATATGTTTTAGGGTCACTTTTATGCAGACTTTGGGTTAATAATCAATAGCATTAGAAACAGTTGTCTTTTTTATTGTGTACAACAAAACTACCAGACACAACTCTTGAACAAAGTTATGGCGAAGTAAAGATGAATTGCTACATTTTCCGCTCCCCAGATTATATTTCGCCTATTCAGCCTTCTTGAGGGAGCTCCACAGCTGTCATACCAAGACAGCTTCTCTCCACAGAGCACCTGATTGACTTCCTCCTTTTCCATGCTTTCTTATTCGCATAAAAATTTACCTACTCTAGAAGCAATTGTGGCATAGTGAGGAGATCCTGGCTAAAATTTTGAAGACAATTTCAGTATAATTTTTACCTATGTGACCATAGGTAAGGGTTCATAAATAGTCTTTTGAAAAAATAAAGAGCACTAATTGAACCAACTCTCTGTCTTGTGTTCCTCCTATTGAAAGAAAAAATTTATATATACCCTTGGTGTTACTCAAGAAACTCATAAGACATAAAAGAACTAATAAATTTGGAAGTAGTTTATTTGTAAGGGTGAAATAACATATGTACTTATAAGTCTGCTCAGTTTCCTATGAAAATGCACATACTTCTACAAAAAGATAATTGTCAATAGCACTATAAGGATACCTTATTAAGTCACAGTCTGATAAAAACTTTAACTAACTTCATGGTCATTCCTTTTCATGTTTTTAAAGTAGTTTACCAATCTTTATTAAATGTGGTAGTCAATTTTCTATTTCTTGATGGCTTTATCAATATACATTTTTGTCTTTTGCTATCAATTGTAGTTCCAGAATTTAATAAGATCTTTTTGGTGGCTAGATTTTATCTTTTAACTGTAAACACTTTCATTTTTATTATTTATTTATTTATTTATTTATTTACTTACTTACTTACTTACTTCACAGTGTTGGGGATTAAACTTAGATCCTCAGGAATACAAGGAACCACTTTACCACTGAGCTGCCCCTGAGTCCTAATTTTTTAAATAAAAGAATTTATAGTTATTTTGCATTAACATCTGTGATTTTTCTTCATATTGGTGAAATAAAACAAGTAGACACAAAGGAAATAGAATGCATGAGAAAATGGAATTAATCATGGAGTTATACATAAGTTTGTCTATAAAAACAACTATCCAATGCCAAACTTGTTGGAAGTATATTACTGGATGAGGCATATTATCCTAGGAAACTGCACGTAAGTTCAAATTCAATAAGCTTAATGTGAATTCCCCCAGCAGAACAAGAATGCCTCATGATGAGGTAACTAAAGTAACAAAAAGGCTTATGGCTGTCAAGTTGATTTTACAGAAGCTTCATGATAACAGACAGGTAACAAGCTATTGGGCATTTATTCTTAGTTGATTTTGGAGAGAATCACATAGCCAAGCATACCAAAAAATGTATACTAAACACCAAATACTAAAATAATGGAATAAGTATGGATGCATGGTATAAAAGCTTTTAAATGCCCATGGGAGGATAATTGTCTAAAAGAAAACTGTAAAAAACACTTTTTAAAAATGAAGTTTCTTTGGTCAAGTAAAAGTTCACCTTGCTTCAACTGCTTAGTATGCTCATGTTTTGGAATATTGGGTTTTCTTCAAGAGAACCATGAATCTACTTTGTAGTGTGGAGAAACTTTCTATTAGTGTTTACAAGCTCAATGCTGCCTTGTCCCATGAAACATGTTATTAACTGTTAATCCACACAACACCCCTTGTTAAGTAGGTCATTATTATTATCTTCACTTTCCAGCTGAGGAAACACACCAGGAGAGGTCACGGCATGAGTCAGGGCCAGGATTAGCAATGAAAAGCACCCAGTTGTCCGTGCTTTCCTTGGTCCACTCGGCCATGTTAAATAGGTGAGATGGCTTGCCTGGATAGCCACGAAGAATGGGAGCCGGCCCAGAGCTTGTATAACCCAAGTCCTAATAAAGGCAGCCTGTGTAGTCCTCACTTTGGATTTCATACAAGTTACCCTAAATTTGAATTGGTGGGGCTCTCACTAATACACTTGACCCAGATGCTGAACGTTGTCCTTACTGTTCCTCTCTTCATGTCACCATCTCTCCTGAAATCCTGAGAGTTTACCTGTGGTTTGCTCTACTCTGAACCCATTTCTGAGGAGAGAAAAGTAAATAGTACCCAGGAGATTTTACAACCCGGGATGATATTTCTGGAGAGACTGAAATGTGAATTAATTCTCTTGAAATAACTAGACCAAATTTATAGGTTTTGCATATTTCTTATCTTAATGTTTGAGAAAAAAAAGGAACTCCTGTGTAATAAAAATTATCTGAAATTCTAGACAGTGGTTGAGGTATAGGCAATAGATAGGGTGTAGCATATTTTATGAAATGTTAATTGATATAAACTCATGAATTTTATAAATAATTCAATTTACAATTAAAACACTTTCCACTGGAGCAAGCATTTAAAATTTAAAAAGAAATATGATCAAAGAATGGAAATAATGCAAGGAGTGGTGGAAAATAAAAGCTTGAAAATATATAATAGCAAATGAGAAAAAAGTGAGTATTGTGATTATGTTACAGTTTTTGAAATGTGAAAGATATGAGTTGCTAATAGTATTTATCAAAAGCATATATTATTATAATTATACCACACTGATAAATAAAGACATTTTATCAAAGTAGCATTGTTAAAATATCCTATCAATACTGCATCATATTTAATGCATTTCATGGAATTTATAAAATATTTTTTACTTCATATAATGAAATGTGGTCCAAGTTAGTTTTCCTTTAATTTGGATGAAATGGAAAAAATTTCCCAGGGAGGAGAATAACAATAAAGCATACCAAAGCTGCCAGAACAAAAAAATTGAAAATCAGATTAGCCTAATACCTATAAAAACCATTGTATATGTTACTATGACTACTACTACTAATAATAATAGTAATAATAAAAATTTTAAAACCCTCTGGCTCAGATGACTTCACTGTTGAAATATTTCAAACATTTAGGAAGAAACACATTAATTCTATACAAACACTTCCAGAGATGGGGAAAAGAAGCAATTCCCAGCTCACTTGAGGTCAGCAATAGCCTTTATTCTAAAATTTAAAAGGAAAACTGAAAACAAGTTTATTTCAGAAACATGTCAAGTGAGATTAGGCAGTCTCAGAACATGAAAGTCAATATATTTTCCCGCATATGAGGAAGCTAAAGAGTAACTGAGATAAAAAAAAAAAAAAAGAGGGGTTTTAGATAATGGAGGAGAAACTCCAGTAGAGTAAGGGACGTGGTTTTGGACAGGGAGTAAAAGGGGAGGAAGAATTAATGAAACACTTCCACTGACATCATGCACATATGTGAGAATACCAAAGCCAAACTCAGTATCTTGCATGGGGAAGGGGGGAGCAGCGGGGAGGGAGTCAGGAGGAAACTCACAAGTACTATGTACATGTATGTCACTATAACTATGAACTGCTTTATGATGTGAGACCATAACGCACCAATAAAAATATTTTTAAAACATAATTCAAAATTGCTAAACAAAATGTGATCAAATCATAAGACAGATAATATATTAAAATTACTTTGGATTTGTTTCAGTCCCATCAGAGGTTTTTAACATACAGAAAGCAATCAATCTAATTAATCATAAGCAGAGAACAAGGACACACTCAAGGATGTGGGAAAAGGCTTTGCTAAAATTTGATATTCTTTCATAATAAACTTTTAGCAAATTAGGAATAAAGGAGAATCTTCCTAATCTAACACAACATTTCTACACAATTTATAATAAGTACCATGTCTAATAATATCAAGAACTTCTCCCCAAGATTGGGAATAAAGCCAGGTGTCTTGTAGCACCACTTCTATTGTTGAATTTGCACTAAATATATTAGCTTGTTCAATACCTTATTAAATATTAAAATTGTTAGATTTTAAAAGGAATACATAAATAGATTTTTTGCCAAAGGCATGATTCTAAACACAAAATATCTCAAAGTGTCTATAGATAATATCTTAGATTTCACAAGTAAATTTAGCATGGCTGGTAGATATAATTAGAAAATAAAAATTTTGAAAGAAAGCATTAAATTTAGCATTAATCATATCTAAATCTTATATATCAATCTAAGGAAAATGTGCAAGGTCTTGGCACACAAAAATTACAAAATATCACTGAGAAGAAATAAAAAGCCAAGTAATTAGAAGAATTCACCAACATTTGTAAATATGTCAGTTTTTTCCAAAAATATATACATATTAAATGCAATCCAAATTAAGATTATTTCATTGTTTTTGTGAAAATTAGTAAGATGTACAGAAATGCAAAGGGCCTAAATGAGGCAAAGCAATCTTGAACAAGAGCAAACTCACAATAGTGAAGACTCCATGCTGTTAACACTAAAATAGAAAAGTTAACCAATATCATGAAATGCAGAGTCTAGAAACATAGTTTTATCCACAGACACTCAAATTGTGGTAAAGGGAAATTTTTTCATGGGGAGGGAGAAGTCAGGTTTGTGAATCATTATACTTTCATTGGTGCATTACAGTCTTACAGTCTCATATCACAATGTAGTAAATAGTGATAGTGACAACATGCACACAGCAATGGAGAATTTTTCCCCTGGCTCCCTTCCTACCCCACCTCTTCCCCATTCATAATATTGAGATTGGCATTGATATTTTCACATATGTATATAATGTCCATGGAAATATTCCTTTGTTAATTCTCCCTCTCCCCTACTTCTCCTAGACTATTGCCCTTGCTCAGCTGGGTTTTCTCCTCTATTGTCTAAAGTTCCTCTCATATCTTGATTACTCCCTAGCTTCTGCATATGAAAGAAAACATACGATCCTGATCCTCCACTTTCTGTGACTGACTAATTTCACTTAAAATAATGTTTTCCAGGCTCATCACTTCTCCTTCAAATGACATAATTTGGTTTTTTTTTTATTGCAGAGTAGAATTTCATTGTGTATATGTCCCATAATTTTCTAATCTATTCATCTGTTGATGGACACCAAGGTTGGTTCCATAATTTGGCTATTATGAGTCATGCTGCTATAAAAATGGATATGCATATATTACTATAATATTCTAATTTCAGTCCCTTTAGAAATATACCCAGGAGTTGTATCCTGGATCATATGATGAATCCATTCCTGGTTTCTAATGAATCTCCACACTGATCTCCATAGTGGCTGCACTAATTCGCAATCCCACCAAAAGTGTGTAAGAGTTCTTATTTCCTCACATCTTCACCAGTATTTATTGCTGCTTGACATCATGATGATTGCCAGTCTAATTGGGGTTATATAGAATCTCTGTAGTTTTTATTTGCATCTCCCTGATTGCTAATGATGCTGAACATTTTTTCATATATTTATTGGCCATTTTTTTCTTCTTTTGTGAAGTGTCTATTTGGTTCAATTGCCTATTTCTTGGTTGAGTTATTTGCTTTTTTAGTGGTAAGTCTTTTAAGTATTTTGTATATTTAGAATATTAGCCTTCCATCAGAGGGATAGATGGCAGAGTCTCCCATTCTGTAGTCTGTCTCTTTAGACTTTTGATGATTTACTTGGATGAACAGAAACTTTTTAATGTCATCCCATTTATTAATTCTTGTTTTAATTTCTTGAGCTTTGGGAATCTTATTGAGGAAGCTTCTACCTGTGCCTATATGTTGGAGTGTTAAATATATACCCTCCTGGAGTAATTTCATAGTCTCTGACCTAACTTCCAGGTCTTTTATCCATCTTGAGTTGACTCTTGTTCAGGGTAAGAAGCAGAGATTTAATTCTATTTTTATACAAATGGATAACCATTTTTCCAAACATCATTTGTCGAACAGGCTGTATTTTCTTCAGTGTATGTGTTTGGAACCTTTGTCAAAAGTCAATTAGCTATAAGTGTGTCAATTTGTTTTTGTATCTTCTATTATGTTCCATTGGTCTATGTGTCCGTTTTTGTGCCACTAATATGCTGTTTTTATCACCGTAGTCTGTAGTATAATTTGAAGTCAGGTATTGTGATGCTTCCTGCATGGATTTTATTGCTGACAATTGCTTTGGCATTTTTAGGTTTTTGTTTGTTTGTTTGTTTTTCCATATGAAATTTAGGACTGATTTTTCTAGCTCTCTGAAGAATGACATTGGTACTTTGATAGGAATTCATTGATTCTGTAGATCACTTTTGGTAGAATTGCCAATTGATTCTGCCTATCCAAGAGTATGGTGGATCTTTCCATCTTCTAAGAACTTCTTCAATTTCTTTCTTTAGTGTTTTATAATTTTCATTGTAGAGGTTGTTTTCTGGATTTCTGTTTTAGAGGATTCATGGTTGGCATATAGAAAAGCTCCTGGTTTTTGCACATTGATTTTGTATCCCACTATTTTGCTTGTTAATCAGCTCTTGAAGTCTTTTGGTTGACTTTTTTGGATCTTCTAAGTATAAGATCATGTCATCTGCAAACAGGGATAATTTCAGTTATTTTGTTGTCATTTGTATTCATTTGGTTTCTTTTCCTTGCCATATCACTCTGGCTAGATTCTAGAGTACTATTTTGAAAAGGAATGATGATAGTGGACATCCTTTTTCCTGTTTTTAAAGGAAATTCTCACAGATATCTCTGAAGAGTTTTCTAATGTCTTTGGTTTGGGCTTCTAGACAAAAATCAGAGATAATTTCAAAGGCAAAAGACATACAGCTCCTGCCCCTTTTTTATGATTATGTAGCAATGACTTTAAAGTAACAAATCCAAAAGTAGGTAAAGGTAAAGCTAACAGGAAAATGATTGTTTAATCCTATGATAAGTATGTTGTTTTTCCTTTCTTAAACCCAATTCAAAATAAATTCCAAGTCATAAAGGAAAAAAAACTCAGCCAACATATCAACACTATCACAGAAATAAATCCAAAGCACACATTTATCTTCCCATGATCCAAATTCAAAATGTTCAGGTTATGTATAGTGAAGTGCATGTAAGTTTTATTCCTTTCTTGATTCAAATTACCAGTGGGACACCCTCCATGTCAGCTGGTTGCAGCAGCAACAAAACACAGAAATGAAACAGTAAATTATAAAGCCACCAGATCTGCCTCCCATGCTAACACTTTCCCTGTTTTCAAATATCACACCATTCCTCCTTCTAGAACACTCCCTGTGGATTCATGGCCTTCCATTTTAATTGCAAACCCTCTACTGTATAATAATAGTAAAATAAACCAAGTTTTCTAATTCTACTCCCTAGATACAGGAATGGGTATTCTCTAACATTGGATACTGTCACCCATGGCCTGATCTAACTTTACTATGGTTACTCTGATTATTAATATTTTTTTCTAGCTAATCAATGTCATCAGGACCCAGCCCCAGACAATTTCATGCCTATGAAGATTCTTTATTTTTGTCTCTTGCCCACCCAACTCTTTGGCTAAATTTAGGATGAAAGACCTAATTAGGTAATTTCATTACCTAATGCTGCTCTGAATACCCTGGAGTTCAGAACATTCACATATCCGTTCATCTTATATATTGGAATTAGAGCACAAAACATTTCCATTTTCCTTCAGCCACATATTTCATGATGTAGAGGCATAATGTGTAGCAGGACCTATTCTAATTTATATATTGGGTTAGTATATTAAAAACAATGCAATAAACATAATCTTATATTTTTGTAGCAATTGCAATAATTTTTAAAAATTCAGCACTGAATAAATTGCATAAATGATAAAAAGACTAAGAACAGATCAGTAATTTAGCAGCTTATTCAAGATCACAGAAGTACTCAGTTAATATTGTAGTCAGAGAAACAAGTAGAATAACTTTCTATTCCTGGAAAAATATTGAACAAAGATATTCTCCCAATCTTTCAGTGTTTCCCAATGCTTCAGAAGACAACTATTTTTTGTATTAAAAATAAATAAGAAAACAAAATATTTTAAAATAATCTGTATTTATTGTATTTTTATAAATTTAAAATTTTGTGTTTTATTTGAATTTATACAATCACATTAATATAACTCATAGACTATATATATATAATTACACTTATGTTATGCATAAACAGCATATTATGAATTATGTTTTACGGATAAAGGGCATGATAATTTTGAGACAAATTAAAAGTATAATATCCTCAGAAAGTTAAGAGAGCATGCCACTATAGTCTAGAGCTTATTAAGTAAAACCCAAGGACTTCAGGAGATCTCAATAATTTAAAGGGTTTGTGACCCTGCTGAAATTTGTGAAATATTTGGTATATGTTTATATATGTACAGTTGTGTATACTTCTACATTTTTGGAATATAGTGAGTTTATCAGCTGTACTATATTCTTCTATGTGTTTTGATTAGCTTAAGTATCAGTCCTCTATATTCAACATTGTATTATTCACTCTGGTTCACAATTCAAAGTAAAAAAAAAGTTTCTTCTTTCTACTTTGGACCAGATATGAACCTCTTGAATAGAATAATCTATAGTCATAACTGTTCAAAGTTAACCATCCACATCTCAAATATGGGAAAAAGTGAACTAGGTCAAATCCTAATAAACTTTAATTCCAATAGCATAAATTTTCCAAATTTAATGTTTTACCAAGTCCAACAAAATTATTTCAAAAAGAGTAGCACATAACTAAAGGTGCACACTGTCTTGCGAGGCCAGGATAGATTCACGTACCCAGGTTCAAGCAGTGTATTTCAATTAACTATATCGCATTATCACTATTATTTGAATAGCTATAAAGAACAAATTGTGTTTACTGTTGTCAACTTAAATATTTTTCAATTTTAAAATTGGGTGATCTTCTGAAAACATTATTCAAGAGTATTAACAAATTGTCTGCTATATTTATTTGTTTGTTTTTGTTGTACCGGGGATTGAACCAGGGGAATTCTACCTTTGAACTACATCCCCAAACTCATTTTATTTTTTTATTTTGAAATGGGGTCTCTCTAAATTATCAAGGGCTGGCCTCAAACCTGTAATCCTCTTGTTTCAGCTTCCCAAGTACTGGGATTACAGGCGTGTGCCACCACACGTGGCTATTTGTTTATTTTTGTCTTATATTTTGTGTACAATGTAATCTGCTGAAGATAAAGACCCCTGCTAATTTGTAAAGTGTGGCATATAGCATAGACAAGACTATATTTAATGTGTTCCAATTTCCTTCTGCAATGACTTACTGCAAAGTTCAGAAAGCTAAAAACACAAAACATATATTTGAATTTGTAACAATGATAAGGGGAAAAAGAAACAGAGATCGCCTAAGACATTTATTTTATTGATGTGTATATGGTAGGTATGATAAAGCTCTGGAACCAATGGTTGTAGAAGTTGCTTTCTGATCCCAGGGCTGCAGCTGATGTACTGAGATAACATACACAGAAATTAGAAGAAAAGTCTTGCTGACTCATTTCTTGACTATGGCAAAGATAACAGTCAGTCAAGGGGGTCTGGCCATTCCAAAGAGTTGGAAGGACACAATTCTTTACATTAAATTAATTTTTATTGAAATTAGAGTTATTTTAAAAGTCATTTTTGACTAATACATGGACATTTGTTAACTAGATGAACGAATACAGTTTGAAGGAAGCATAAAATAAATTTAAAAAGAAAAAAATGCTGTAAGGAAAATTCACTTCTTGGGTCCCCAGGAAATTGACTTTAAGGCTGAGATTTATGCATATTTCATTCATTGGCAGGTGCTCTTGGGATGAGTGCCTGGATTGGATGAGCTGGGGAATTCGCACTGTGATAAATTTATAAGAGAGTTGTTAACCATCGTACTAGTACTAGGGAACTTCAGAGTTAGGATTTTTTTTTTTTTAGCATTGTTCAGAATTGCAGCAAGTAGAGAGGTCACTGTACCCTCACATCAGCTATAGTTAGCGATGGACTGATATCCTCCTCCGACAGGAAGTGAGGGTGGGTAGGCTCTGCTCATTTGGGGCTAAGGTAAGTTTCAGAGAGAACTTGCTGACTCAGCTGACAGCTGTCAGCCACCAGCACTCCCGGGACCTGGGGAAATGAGCCATTGAGTTTTTGGAAAAGGTAGGGGTAGGACTAGACAATTCACTGTGGCATCTCTCTCACAAAGATAATATTAAGGAAAAACAGCTATGCAACCTTGGACCAGAAAGCTTGAATATGACCACCATTTCTTCCACTATTTTGAGGATTTGAATGTCATTTAACTCTGAATTCAATTCTCATCTATAAAAAGCACAGTAATAATAACACATGTAATTATGCATAACCATAACACACATGTAAAAGTTCTGCTGTGATATATGCAACAGAACACTGCAATCTGCAGATTGTACTATTTGAATTCCAGTTGCTATTATTTTGCAGAAAATTTGGTTTAAAATGACATGGTCAGCTTTTAAGTCAGTGCTCACAGAAACCACACATACATTAAAAACTGGAATGATGTAGTCAAAATTACACAGAAAGCAAATCAAAGAGGTGGAATTTGGTTAAGCTACATTTAAGCTGTTCATTCATTCTTACAATTATTCACTTGCCAAATGATATGCGATTGTGAATCTATTCTGTGAAGACTCAGGTATCATTAAGTCCTACACACCATGGGAGAGTGTGAACATGAGGAGACACTGACCTTCTTTGACTTTAAAGGAAAACAAACTACCCTACTCTCTGTGCCAATGTTACTATACACGGAGAGGCATGGAAGAGCATTCCAAGGAAAAGTTATCAGGATCTGGGTTACCAAAACAAACCCCATACCCCACTAAGCCTTTTCACCACTGTTATGTACTATATAATTTTCTTTTAAAAAAAAGACATTAAATTAGAGCCATGCTGCCCTGTAAACTTTCAACATACAATCTTGTACAACTTTACCTATATTTGAGGATTTAGCATAGTAACCAGGGTCCTAGATGTGTGTGCCAAAGACAGCATGGTAGGGGTGTGGGGGGCTAATATTTCATGCCACCTACACAATTTCCTTTATAATTCTTATGACAGCTGCTGCTGTCAAGAGAATTGATGGTCCCAGAAAAAAAATCACATATTCTTTACTTTCTATAAAAGTTGAAAACTAGTTTGGCTGACTCTTATTTTTAAAGTTGTCAAATAAATGAAGAAATAAACCACCTTTAGACTAAAACCATGGCACATTCCTCCCAAAAGTTAGTGAATGGTTGGTTCAGTAACACTTTGTAAATCCTCTTATACTGGCTAATCTCAAGGTGATTTTTTTTTTATAAAGTAAAAGTATGCATGAAGAGTACCTACTAAAAATGAACAGATTGATGGATTAAGCAAGCAGTTTTAAAGCCTAGAATAATTGTCTTGAAATTGATGCTTAGTTTCTTGAAAGATAAAATTAAATAAGCTCAAAACTGAATTATGGAATCTATAATGTGTTGACTAGATCCCTGGAGGAAATATGAGAGAACTACAAAGAATAAAGTTGAAGCTTTAATTAGAAATAACCATATCCTCAAGTTGTGGGAAACTGGCCTGACAGTAGAAATAGATTTTTAAAATATGTAATAATTGCATCAAATTGGAAAATGAATCAGTTACCTATTGTCATTCCAAAACTTGGTGATTTAAAAGAATCATCATTTCATTTTCTTAAAATGTAGGGAAGATCCAGGTTGGCAATTTACTTTCTGGTATTGCCTGGAGGAGTGTGTAGCTGCTATCAGCTGCTGGGTCAGCTTTGGCCTCAGCTGGGAAGGATGGTTTCTCATCTTCAAGTAGGATAGCCTGAGCTATTCCAGACATAATGAAGACAAGTTGAAACAATTCTGTGTTAGTACATGCTTAAAAGTAAAGTTTTGCCAGGCACAGTGGTGCATGCCTGTAATCCTAGTACGTGAGATGCTGGGACAAGAGGATTGCAGATTCAAGGCCAGCCTCAGCAATTTAGGGAGATCCTCAGCATAACCCTGTTTTAGAGGGAGAATGCTTCTGGGTTTAATCCCAGTAGTCCAAACAGAAAAACTATGGTGAAGTTTTGTAAATTATTAGTTGTACAACTAACAAAAATTATCAATAAATTGTTGTGTTTAATGCGAAGAATTCCACTAGGCTTAGTCTTCTTATATATTGTTTGCAATTGTGAAGTGTAGACAAATTTTATGCCACCTAATAAATAAGTGAAAAATGTAGTATACAATCTTTTTTTAGAACTTGTGCTATATTGCAAACATTCCACTTAGAGAACTTTATCTTTTCTTGCAATATTATCCTGGGATTAATAAATAATTTTGGCTCATTTTATATGCTACTAAAATTCATCTCAAGTATGTTCCTAATACATACATACTGCTTTTGTTCAGGAGCCTTTTTATAAAATATAAATGAGTAGTGTTCTTTAAATTTAAGCAGGTGCACAAATAATTATTATATCATTATTTATTAAACATTTTCCTACCCAAAAACTATGATCTGTGAATCTTTAAACTGTAGTGTGTTAGGCAAAGAGAAAGATAGGTTGCAATAACACAAACATCCACAAGTTACTTACAAGTTAGCTTGTTTCTCACTCAATGAAGGCACAGTAGGTGGGCTCTGGCTCTAAGAATTAATCTGGAAAATCTGGTGCCATGGTTGGCTCTGCCATTTTAAACACAAGGCCACCATGGGTGTTCCAGGCATCAACATCTTCAGCCATTAGGAAGGAATGAGAAAGAGCCAATAATACTACAAAGGTCTTTCATTAAGTAAAGCTGATATTGTGTACATTACTTCTATTTACATTCTATTATGGAGCTTAGCTTTATGTACACACCTGGCCATGCCTGGTTACAAAGGAAGCTGAGAAATACTTCTCATAATAACAGATTAAAGAGAGTCTAATACCCTTCACCATATACAGCATCTGACTACCTAAATGCTTCTTGTAAATGGAGTATACGTGATTAATGCACTATTGGTATATCTGCAGTCTCTGAACTCCTCAAGCATATTTTAATATATTCTATATTAATTTTCTGAAAAGTTGTCTTCCAAAATCCAACTTCTCTTAATTTCTACTTGTTCTGCTTGTGGAACAACACATACAGCTGACTTCTTCCACATGACTTTGTTTCCCATCAATCTTATTTTCTTCAGGTTAAATATGCTCTTAGATGTAAGAAATTTTGATATAAAATTGAGAAGGTCTAGTCTTTCATAGTCTTCCTGGATATGCATTCTTTGTGGGAAATAAGTCAGCTCTTTGAAAATGTTGAAGCAGTAACATTTTTCCAATAAATACTTAGTGATTACTTTTAAATGTTATTTCTTACACATTTTGGTAATTTGAGATAGTGGTTCTGTAAGGATGGCCCACACACTAGCAACATCAGTGACACATGGGGAATTTTTAGATGAGAGGATACAAATTCCTGAATCCAAACCCAGAGTCAAGAAATCAGAATCTCTAGTAGTAGAGTCCTGAAAGCTTTGCTGCAACACATGTCTTTGTCATTGTGACCTAATCATCTGATTAAAAACCAAAACAAAACATAGAGGAAGGAAAGTTGATGTGGGCTCAGGGATTTAGGGGTTCCGGTCATGATTGGCTGCTCTAAGGCAGAAGCAGGGTGTGGCGGAGGACAGCTGCTGAGCTCAGAGCAGTCAGGGTGCCAGGGTGGGGGTGAGGTGTGGAATCAGGGCCATATATAGTTCTCAAGGCCATACCCCCCTAGTCACACCCTACCTGCCTATAGATACCATCCTGTAAATTCATTCAAAAGTATTAATGTGTCAATGGACTTATCCACTGATAAGGTTAGAATCCCATTCACTTTTTTCACCTCTGAACATCTGCATTGCCAACACATGATCTTTTCTGGTGGGCATTCCGTGTCCAAACCATGACAATTCTGCATCTAAAATGGAGAGACACTTGACCAAGGAACAAGAAACGAGCTATGTGTTCTGATTGTTTTGATGTAGATAGAAAATGTTAGTTAACTACTAATAGCAACTTACTGTGTTCACTAGAAAACAACAATGAACTGTTCAGCAAAGTAACTACTCTTTGTTAAATATATGTAAACCTCAGGATTTCTTGCCTCTTAGGAAATCATGGTAATAACAAACATGTCCTGGAATCAATGAGCATTTACAAGAGTGTCTAGGAGGTCTCTTGCTTTAATTTTCCTTACTTTAATTGTTCTGTAAATATAATGACTGTAATGAGCAAGCAGAAAGAGAAGGAAGCTGAGTGGTACACTATTTTTTTATAATCCTTTTTCCTGGTTTCCATTTGCTTGGCTTTATTTTCCAATTGGAAATGGTGAAGCCCTTAATATTTTTTGAAAGCCAGAAACAACTTTTTCATGACCTACATAATTTACATGGTAAATTCCACCCTGTGTGTAACTAAATTTTAACTTCAGAAACAATATTATCTTCTGACTGTTCAAGCAAGCAAAGCCACCTTGCAATATAAGTAAAGACATAAACCCTTCATTCAGATTAGAAAATATTAACATGTTTTATAAAACAATGTTAAATTTTATATATGGACCTAAATAATAATTTTAAGTTTCAATAAGCCTTTGAGTATCTGCTAAATGTCAAGAACTAATTTCTGCCGTCAGCATAACCAGAGGGCTTTTTTCCACTTTCTTTGTTGTCTATACATCTGTCTACTCTAGAACACACATTACTTAACCCAAAGCTTTAGACATAAGTGATTTCCAGAGAAACTCTAGGTAATATAGCACATAATATAGTCCAGGAAAATAAGCATGGGGGCAAATAGTTTGGCCTAAGAAAATTAGTCATCAAATGTGAATTTATCTGAAAAAAAAGCATTTATTTTGCATTTGTGACACCTTTACTTTTCACATAATTTCTAGGTTAGAGTGAACCAGTATACACATTATGGAGGAAACACTTGGATTCCAATGAGGACAGTAGTAAGTACTGAAGAAACCAGGCAGGGACTTTTAAAATACAAAGGAAAGGCAAGTATAGTGGATACATGCCTAGTTCTTGGATTTAGATGGACTGAGTTGATTCCAAAGTCAACTCCAATGTACCAACTAAGAACAGTTTACTTAACCTGATACAATTTATAATTCAATTTGTTATTGTGCTACCTCTGACAAATTAATTATTCTCTTGGAATGTTGTCCTAGTTTGTGAAATGGTTATTAAAATACCCACATCTTAAAGTGTCTGTAAATATTGTGATGACAATGCAAGCATAGCAGAACATCTCTGTGCTGTCTGTTCTTCACCTCTAGCTGCCTCCAACCCTAGTTGGCTTAAGAGATTCTATGAGTGGTGATCAATATTAAAGAAGTACTCTGCTTAGTAGACAAGCACTCTACCACTGTGCT
>PVLC010037233.1:0-15380 GCA_004027655.1 Graphiurus murinus | reverse complement strand
AGTGAACCTGGATCCTCCAGTCTCAGTCTCCCAAGTACTGGGATTATAAGCCTGCGCCGCCACACCCAGCTTCATTTCTTTAATATTCTTTTTTTTTTTTTTTTTTTTTTTGCGGTACTGGGGGTTGAACTCAGGGGCATTCTACCTCCAAGCTATACCCCAGCCCTATTTTTTATTCTTTATTTTGAAACCGAGTCTCATTAAGTTGTGGAGTGCCTCACTAGGTAGCTGAGGCTGGCCGCGAACTCGGATCCTCCGGTCTCAGCCTCCCGAATGCTGGGATTACAAGCGTGCGCCACCACGCCCGGCTTCCTATTTTTTATTCTTTATTTTGAAACCGGGTCTCACTAAGTTGCGGCGTGCCTCACTAGGTAGCTGAGGCTGGCCGCGAACCCGGATCCTCCAGTCTCAGCCTCCCAAATGCTGGGATTACATGCGTGCACCACCACACCCGGCTCCAAGTGGTTTTGTCTATTGGTAATACTTTATATTTAATTTTTGTTTCACTTATTGAATATTTTGTTTCATTCTGAATTTCTGTTTGGTTCTTTTTCAGAGTTTCAGCTTACTTAGTGAGGCCCTCCGCAACTTAGCAAGACCCTGTTTCAAAATAAGTAATAGAAAATAGGACTGGAAATCCCAGCATTCGGGAGGCTGAGACCGGAGGATCTGGGGTTCGCGGCCAGCCTCAGCTACCTAGTGAGGCACTCCGCAACTTAGTGAGACTCGGTTTCAAAATAAAGAATAAAAAAAAAATAGGGCTGGGGATGTAGCTCGGAGGTAGAATGCCCCTGAGTTCAATCCCCAGTACCAAAAAAAAAAAAAGAAAAAAGAAAAAAAAAGAAAATAGGACTGGATGTTTAGCTCAGAAGTAGAAGGCCTCTGGGCTCAATCTCCAGTACTGCAAAAAAAAGGTAGTTCAAAAGATCTTTGTTCAGCACCTGTGATGCGAAAGGCACCCTTGTTAAGTTTTGTGTTCGTATAAAATTAAACTAGTCTCTTCTTTATCACTGGTTGTAGAACCAAAGATTCATCTCTAGCTAATGGATTTCGTGACATTAGCTACCATAAAGGGAAATACAGGTTTGGAAAAGAAGGCCTGTCCCTCAGAAATAAAGCTACACAGGCACCAGACACAAATACCTATATACAACTCTAGCTCTCTAAAAATGAGATTGGACTGGGCGTGGTGGCACACACACTTGTAATCCCAGTCCTTAGGAGGTTGATACCAGAGGATCCGGGTTTGCGGACAGCCTCAGCTACTTAGTGAGGCCCTCTGCAACTTAATGAGACCCTGTTTCAAAATGAAGAATAAAAACTAGGACTGGGGGTATAGCTTGGAGGTAGAATGGCCCTGGGTTCAATCCTCAGTAATGCAAAAATAAAGATAAAAATAAGAAAAAAATAAAAATGAGATTAGGCATTTCGGGTACTTTACTAGGAAATAAAAGGACAGAGACAGCACTTGACAAGGGCAAAAGCTGCACACACTAAGGGGAGAGAGGCTGAGCATTTCGGCTTGGGTTGCAGAAGCAACAAGGTGACATTTGTATCTTGGGAGGTCTTTCCAACTCTCAGCAGGCTGTTTCAACTATACTTCTTTGTCCACAGTCCAAATACTGTGAGTTACCATGACAGACAAGGCGCCTAATTGTTTGGACACTAGCAGCTGAGGACAGCACGACAGAACTCAGCCAGGAGCAACTAACTACAGGTAAAGATTCACCTGAGACTGTCTGTTCCTCATTTCTCCCAACTTTGCCTACCCATCACTGGACAAGGGTCTTGAGGAGGTCTCCAAAGGGAGGCGGACCTTGACTCCAGCCATGAGGGTCTTTGACAGAAAGGAATTTCAGGAAGAGACAGAGTGAGGCACAGATGGGTTTTGTTGAAAGAAAAGAATTACACACTCTGAAAGACACGGTAGAGTGTGGGCATTGGAGAGGAACATAGCCGCTACATCTTAGCTAGACATACTTATACATGTAAAATCTATGTATAGGGACATGACCTAAGAATTTTTTGTTTGCCTTTTGTTGGACAGTGGATATATTATTACTCACTAGGAGTTGTTTTTTCCTTTGCTCTTAGTAAAAATAAAAATAATAATAATAATAATAATAATAATAATAATAATAATAATAATAATTTCCCCAATTAAGGGGTTTAAAACATTACTACATTGACATAACATTAAGTCCTCGATGGAAGATATGGTACAAAGCTGAAGTCATCCGATGACCTATGGATAAGATGTGATCACTGATTTAATTGTGCTCTTTGTGATCAGAGTATGTCAACATGAACTTTGAAGTTGGACTTTTAACAATGGCCACTCTTTATTTTGTTCCTCGTGTGTCCTTCCTACCTCTCTTTATCCTATTTTCTATCTTACCTCACACCTAAAACCCTTCTTTTCCCCCTCTATCATAGTGGCATGGTAACAGTCACAAAATTGAACTCAAAAGAAGGCTAACCATGAGAAAGTGGAGGGGGGCAGAGTACTTTTGCAATTTCAGCAGGTCTTCCCTTGGAACCATGTAGTTTTAGTGGTAAAAATGGCTAGCTATTGGCAGGTTCAACCTGATGTAAACACAAGCTATAGAGCATTCAGGGTGCAAATTTAGCCTTGGGACCATATGCAGACTGGGGCTTCTTCAACTTTCTGGCTCTTTTTTTTTTTTTTTTTTTTTTTTTGGTGTGTGTGTATGTCTGTGTGTGTGCCTGTATACTGGGCACACACTAGGTTCTGTATAGAACCTAGAGGTGTTGTGTTCTACCTCTAAGCTACACACCCAGCCCTATTTTATTCTTTTATTTTGAAACAAGGCCTCACTAAGTTGTAGAGGCCCTCACTAAATTGCTGAGGCTGGCCATGAACCTACAATCCTTCTGTCTCAGCTTCCTAAGTACTGGGATTACAAGCGTGCACTACCACACACCCGGCTCTGACCCATTCTTTAGAACAATGCTCACCTTATGTCTTCTGATCCCCCTTTCTTTCTCATTCCAATAGGAATTCATTTGTTTACAAAAAATTCACCACTCCTAAGAGCTTGAGCTAGGCTGAATACCTATTTCAACCACAGGCAGTTTAGTGACTTTAAAAATATAGTATTCACTTGCCTACTATGCAGCAAACTCTGCTGTGCTCCCTTGAATTTTTTTTTTTTTTTTTTTTTTTTTTTTTTTTTTTTTTTTTTTTTTTTTTTTTTTTTTTTTTTTTTTTTTTTTTTTGCGGTACTGGGGATTGAACTCAGGGGCAGTGTACCTTCGAGATATACCCCCAGCCCTATTTTTTATTCTTTATTTTGAAACATGGTCTCACTAAGTTGCGGAGTGCCTCACTAGGTAGCTGAGGCTGGCCGCGAACCCAGATCCTCCGGTCTCAACCTCCCAAATGCTGGGATTACAAGCGTGCACCACCACACCTGGCTCTTTTTTCTTTTTTTATGTGGTACTAAGGATTGAACCCAGGGCCATTCTACCTCTGAGCTATGCCCCCAGCTCTATTTTATTTTTTTATTTTGAAACAGGGTCTCTAAGTTACCACGCTGCCCTAGAACCTGCAATCCTCCTGTTTCAGCCTCCCAAGGACTGGGATTACTGGCATGAGCAACCAGGCCCCACTTGTAACACCTCTTAAATCTCATAACTTTATAGTTTATATATACCTTACTCCTATCCCACTCTTGATCAATACTTTTTTGCTCCTCACAATTTTTAACTAGGTTTGTGCTTCTCGGTATCCTTGACTGAAGCAACTAAACATGTAAGAAATGAAACTTCAAATCATCTAGCCAAGCAAGATGATCACAGTATTTTTTAAAAATAGAAAAAGAAAAAAAAAAAAGGAGATAACTAGTGGGGAGAGGAAGGGACAGTGAGTTAGAAAATTGCCACACACACAGAAATACATTTTTCAAAACAGAACATTTTATTTAACAATGAACAACAAACTCAAATTTGTCTCAGTTGTGACACAAAGATGGCTTCAGATTGCTTTTTGGTAGCCAGAGGTCTATGCTGAGTAAGAATTATCAATCTTTGAAACATACAAGAATCAAGAGAGGCTACATTTCACATCAGTTCCCAAGTCCAGGTGTCTTCCATTTATTTTAGCATTTTATACTAGATCCCCTTTTGAAGTAGAAGGGCAGAGATGAAGCTATTTCCCTTCAAAACAGAGTGTTCATGACAGTTTCATTACCATGGCAAAAGCAGATGATGATAGTACATTCTCTTAATCTTGTTTAATCGGGAGTGATATCGATGGTAGAAACTGTGAAAGAAGGTTTTTAGTTACTTTCTCCTTTCCACTTCCCAGTAATGCATTCCTCCCCACCCCCACCGGAAGAAAGGGGTGTTACTGAGTCCAGCCGATAACACACATCGAAAGCCAAACAGTATTCATATTTCAGCTGTATCTTATGTCTAACGAAAAATGTACACGGTGAAAACTAGAAAATCTCACCCCCAATCCTCTTGAACCTTGCTCCCTCCACCAACTTTACTTTGCCATTTATCTATTTCCCTCTCCATTGATGGATGTCATTGTTGACTTGCCAATGTAAACCATAGTTTAGCTGCAGTTTGAAAGTATATAGGAATGGACAGGAACAATAGTCCTCTTCCTTTGCAGCAAATTTTGACTTCAGCTCTAAGATAATCTTATGAGTCGATTCAATTCGACCTGAAGCTAGTAATGCTCTTCAGACCAATCCAGAGCAAAGGGAGGATGCCCTTAGACATAGGTTTGACCTTTTCCTTCACTCTTCCTCCTTTCCCACCCTCTGTGAGTGATTTAAAAATAGAAAAGGTCAAAGCCTCGTCAGGTATGCATTTAGAGAGTATGTTTTGTTCTTTTTGGGTGTTTTTCTCCAATTTTTGCCAATTCTTTCCAATTCTTATTTTATTATTCTGAAAACTTAAGCAAGCATGGACAAATTGTAAGCTATTTTCATCCAGTGATAGTATTTTATTCTAACAAGTTCTCCTTGTAGAATTTGATGGTAAGGAGAACATCTATGAAGTGTGACTTGAGAGGCTGTTGCAAGAGAAGTCATGTCTCCATCTCCATTTTATTTATGTGCATTTAGACAGTTTGTATACGCCAGCAGGTAAAGGGCAAAGAATTGAAAATAGAGACAACTTGTAAATGCATTTCAAAACTAATTGTGGCTCAAGTATGGGTGGTTTCCTGAGGCTGGCAGCAAACAGTACAGGGGTTTGGGAATTAGTTGGCTATCATTCGTCCTGCCCAACAGTGGTCATGGTCATTTAACATGAGTCCTGGGCTAGGAAAATGAATTATTATTATAATTCATTATTATACGGAGGGTTCCAGTAACTTAAGGAGCAAGCTCACTGCAAACCTAGCTACCTGCTCATCATAGTGGCCAGAATAGAAGAGAAATGGAATAGGAACTAAACTACACAGTGTTATTCAGGGACTGTCATTCCCCTAACCAGAAAATGGGCCAAAAGCAAACTTTTGTAAGATTTTTGGGGAAGGCATCTATTTTTTTACTGTCTCTGGGTCATTTGAGGACCTAAGGACCTTGTATCCTATAGGTACACAAATATATTTGTAGAATGGATGAATAAATGAAAAAATGAATCAGCAGTTACCTTCTTCTTATATTCCAGTCTTTGAACGTAAGATTAATCATCTTTTAGTCAAGATTTTTTTTATTTTCTGTCTAGATTTCAACACAGTGTCTTGACATAATAGATACTTCTGTTTGGTACAATGAGCATCATTCCATTCATTGCTTTTTTATTGCACTTCCAAATCAGAGTAAGTTTTGGAACAGATCTATTTCATTTAGCATTTAGCATCACATTCAGCAACATGTGGATGAATGAAATAGTAGAAAGGCCTCTTATTCCCACTCTACCAAGAAGGCCAATGAGAAGGTCACCTACTTATTTAATTGTACCTTCTCAGTGTCTTACATATCGTAACTGTTTGATAAGAGTTTTTCACCTAAAAAAAGAATTACAGTCCCTTATTAAATGTGTTCTTTGGTTTCCATCATAAGCTTTTGAGATAAAGTGCATTTTGATTAAGGTTTTTAAAATTTCTTCATCCTACTCAGCACTTAAGAGCAGCACTTTATTCCAATTTAATACATTTTTACTAGACAAGGTAAATGTGAAAATCTTTTTTTATTGCTTAAGTGTCTTCCTGACTCTAAGCCAGGAAGGCAATGAGGAAATACTTTTAAAACCAGTTGCTTCATCTTGATTCTCCTCTTAAACCATTTTTCTATAACAAGTAGAATGTTTATTTAATTAATGAACTAAGCAATAAACCTTGAGCCCTTTTATCAGCCTTCTGGTTTCAAATAGGTCAATGAGCAAGTAACCTTTGGGACTTCCTAGAACAAGGAAAAATATCTCCATTTTATTTTTTTCATTTTACATTGAGTAAATCTTGCCTTTTCTCTTTGGTTTATCAAATCTCCAAGGCAAGTCAATAGATCTTCTGGACCAGACTTACTTAACTAATTCACTGAACATAGTACCTTGCAGTGAATAAACACTCAAGTATTATTTACTCAATAATCAAATCAAAGATGTTTTCTATTTTCAGCTGTGATCAGTGATCTAATGCTCTTTAGATTAGGTTCATTTCACTTCTCATCTTTAGGACTTAAGAGTGGCATATTCCACAGATGAATCAGAAAAGTAAACCTGAGGCCTTTATTTTTCACTCTTTTACTGTCTCTGAGCCAGGCCTGGGCGGTTCTAATTTACCTCCACCATCAGCATTCAACATTTAAGAAACTGGATGGAAAGCACAGCACCTTGCTTTGAATTTTTTTCCATCTCTTCAATTGAGCCAGGTGGTGAATACCCTTGTAAATAGGATTTTATCTCTCTACTCAGCCACCTCAAACAAATCTATTTTCCCCATTGAATAAGGTTTGTAGCAGTTACATAAATTTCTGGTGTGGATTGCACACCGATTACCTCACTTTTCCTGTGAACGCTCCATAATTATAAAATCACTTTATATACTAGAGCGTGCAGTTCTGAACCTCATTAGAAAGTAAACACCAATGATTGCTGATCACTGATTAAGCCAACAGCTAATTCTTACCTCTACAGAACTGTAGGCTTTATAAATTTACACATATTTCTTGGTTGCATATGCAGTAATGAAGATAATGAACTTTTATAACCCCAGTTGCTATCTCTGGGGATAAGAATAATTCAGCAGATATTGCTTATACATGCACAGAAGTTTACAAATTATAAACTGATTTTATGTATAATTTATTCTTCTGCCAGAGTCACAATAAAGATAGTTTATCTTTGCATCCCTAATGCCTAGCAAGGACATTAGGACATAATAGATGATTAACATCTTTTTTTCCCTTGAGACAGGGTCTTGCTAATAAGCCCAGGCTGGCCTCAAACTTGTGATCCTTTTGCCTCGGCCAATGATTAGGCTCACAGGTGTATACCAGAGTGCCTGGCTGATTACCATTCATTTTTGCATCCATCAGACATTAAATGTCTTACACATTATATTGAGTGTTCAACAGTTAACAATACTTAGAATGCTTTTTTACTCTGCTTGCACAGTATAGTAGCCATAATAGAATTTTATAAACAGCACTTAGCACCATATCAAATAATTAATAGTTATGCTGACACGATGCTTTAGAGTTCACAAAATGCTAAAATATGTATTGCCCTGTTCTCAGCTATGGGCACAATGAAAGGTGATAAACCTGTGTATCTTTCCAGTGCCCGTAAAAGTGGGTTCACATAATAAGCAATCGATATTGATTATTTGGGGTATTTAAACCCTCGGTTCATACATTTTGTTTTAAAGACAGGATTTCACTATGGGACCCAAGCTGGCCTTGAGCTCCTTGATTCAAATGATCCTCCTGCCTCAGCATGCTGAATGCCAGGACTACGGCTACATACCACTGTGCCTGGCTATATAACTCTATACTAACCTTCTCATTGAGGGTCAAGCATACAATGAGAATTTTGTAGAGACAATGCCTTTTTCACAGCAAGTTTTATTCATACAGAAAACATCTAATGTCTCACATTTACATAGCACTTCAGAGACAGCGCTCACATTCATTATTCTTTCCCTTGTTACCTGGGAAATGTACTGGGATTAATTTAACTTGACCTCACCAGTAGTCTTGACTGATTAAAGTAAGTGTTATCTCTTTCCTTATAACTAAATAGTATAGAATGTAAACTCTCCTGTTATTACACGGGAGAATTACTTGGGAGAATTGATCTTGAGTTTCATTTACCCAAAACAACAGCTGGTATGTATGAGGCAGTTAATATTCATCCATTCATAAACATATAGCATACCATTTATATTTGTACAGTGCTTTAGTTTACAAAGCACTTTAATATGCACTTCCTTCCTGAAATTGTTAGTTCCACGAGAATACATTTTCTCCCTTTGGTGTCTCTAGTACCTAACATAGTATTTGACACATTACCGGTGATCACCATAGCTTAATACTTTTTATTTGCAGTGTATTTTGTAGTTTAGAAGCAGTTTCAATGTGTTTTCTTTTTTGCTACCTGGATACTGTATTTTTACTTAAAGTCACCTCAAATATACAAATTATTCATTTATCAAACACTTATATCTACATAGTATTCTTTTGACAAAGCACTTCTTTATTTGTGCTTTAATGTTTGTATCTACAGTGCACAGCACAGTAGAAAACATATAACAGATAATTAACATTCATTCATCAGCACGAAACTCCTAAGTTTTCATGTGCTGAATAGCTTACAAAGCACATTCGTAAATTTTTCTTAATGTTACTTGAACGAGATCACTAATAAGCACTGTAATCCTTAGTGCCTAGCCCAGGGACAGGCACAAAGAAGCAAATTAATATTATTCGAGTGCATTCTCTCATATTTGCCTTGAAGGTTGGTAAACTATGGATGTGTGGGCCAAATCCACTTGGCTCACAAGCTAAGAATGGTTTTCACCTTTTAAAAAGGTTGTTTAAAATGGAATATGAGAGACCACATGGCTTGCAAGGTCTGAAGTATTTACAATCTGACCCCTTACAGAAAAAAAATGTGATGAACCTTGATTTACATAATGCTTCACAATTTACACTGCAATTTCAAATGTTAGCTGTGCATGATTGCCAACACATTACTAAAGAGCACATAACTTTTTTATCTTGTGATTTGCAGTGCTTTCATACATATTATCAATCACTTAAATCAATTTCCCTCATAAAAGGGGGGGAATCAAAGAAAACATTAAACCTTTAAATAGCCCTCAGTTCTCTCATCTTTAAGCCTAGAGGTGGGTGTTAAACCCAGGAGTAGGTTTGGAGCAGTACACCAAATTATTTGGCCACTATGATGAGTAGAGTTCAGACCTCACTCTGTCCCTGGCCCAATCACTCTTTCTATAACCATTACTAGAAATCCCAAACCCCAGGAATCTTCCTCACCGAAACTCTGAGAAGGAAGACAATGCTAGCTAGTCCTTCTCAGAAGGCTGGCACATACAAGTATTTCTTGTCTAATTTTTCTCATTGGCTGGGAAAATCTCTTTACATTTTCCCTAGATGGCTTGATACTTTTGCTTCCCAACAACTTTATGTTTTCCTCTTCTCATCAGCCTAGCTAGGGCTTCTGAGAGAGGGAGCACTGAAATACAGTATGTATATGAATGCTTGCTCCAAAGTTGAATAACAAAAGCCAGAATAGATATTGACTAATTTTGGTGTCTCTCTCAAGTGTAAAGATATGGAAATTTAAAAGCACTAAAACTGTAAGGAATAGCTAAAAAGTGTGATTAAAAATGGAGTCAAGATCAGCCCATGCATAATATTGTCAATCTAAAGATATATTCCTTTAAGATAAATGGCAACATCAAAAAATACATCTCAAAAGAAGCAGTTGTAAATAAGAGCTAGAAGGGGAGAACTGAACATGTCTAAGTGCAGGAGATATAACAACAGAAAAGATATAACTCTGGAGTTTAGAGTTCTCATCTTGGTATTCCCCCTGGTTTCTATCCTTCCTGAGTTCTGGGTCCCAGGCCTTCAGCTTGTTTCCCTTAGGCCTTCTGTCCATGTAGGAGCTTGAGTGCTCAGTTTTGTCTGTGTCTCAGGTCTTCCACCTGTGAGTCTTGGGTCCTCAAACCATGACATTGGGCTTATGTCAGGTCTTAGGCCTTGTGTTATAGGTCTGAGTTTTAAGCAGTCCATGTGTCCTGTAGAAACAGACTCTCCCACCCTGGGTCTTCAGCCTTCTGTCTAACTCAAGGCTTGAGGCCTGCATCTGACTCAGGCCACCATATGTACATTGGCTTCTGCTGGTCTCAAGCCTCAAACCATCTAAGTTCCACTTTGGACCTTCAACCTTCTGTCCACCTTAGGTCTCAGGTTTTACTTCAGTCCTGACTCTTGGAACATGTCTTGATCTCGGAGCATCTCACAGGATAGCCTGGCATGAGGAGCAGCTCTGCAGTGCTTGATAGCTGACATCCTACTGAGAAAGGGTTAGGAGGCCCCTCTGCCACACACGGCACACACACACATGCACATATGCCCACATACACAGAGAAACATCCAATAGAGGATAACATGAAATCAAAGAGTCGGAGATAGATGCAAAAAGAGGCTGAAGTATTCAAAGGTGAGTGGAAACATCAAAGAGAGAAGCACAAGCAAACAGAGAGTAATGCTGAAATAGAAAAATCACAATAGCAACAAGACACTGAGATATGCAATGGAGGGTAAAGAGAGAAAATCACCCACGAGAGGCAGAAGAGGCATATAGAAAGACGAAATGTAGAAAGACGAAATGTGAGATAAGGGGGTAGAAAAAGCAGAAGGGAGGCCAGAATAAGAAAAGGGTAAAGTGCCAAACAACAAGAAAGAAAGGGAGTAGCAATCAGAGTTCACAAAGACAAATAGCGAGGAAGGCTGCAGTAAGATTAGGGCAAAAAAGCACACAGCATGGGACACAAAGAGACACAAAAGCAAAAAAAGAGTGAAAGAAGATTCAGATCTAGGAGAGCAAAGAGAAACAGGAATGAAATGAAAAGAGAGTGAAACATCTAAGACAAGACATAGACCACACTTAGGAACAAAAAGAGAAAGTGAGACGCACACGTGGAAGAAATTAGCAAGGGAAACATGGAGATGGGGAAGACACACTTCACATAGAAGAGCAAAGACACCAAGGAAGAACTAGACAAGAAAAGAAACACATACTTGAAATACACTTATGAGTAAAAGAGATAAGCAAAGGCAGACAATCAGAAGAGAGTGAAAGAGCTAAGCAAAAACAATCAGAAGAGCATAAGGATTAGGAACCACAAGATACACTGAGGAACAGAAAGGCACAAAATGAAAAGGCCAAAAGAAAACCAAAAAAATGCCATTAATTATAGTAATTATTTGTACCAATACTACTTATATTACTTAATAATAATGGCAACCAACAACAACAACACAGATGCTCTTTTTCTCATACATTTTTGCTTAGGGATTTCTTACATAGAACCAAAGCATGCCAACTGTGCTTTGTCACCAGAAGGTGCTAGTGGTCATTTGTATTGTTTCAAATTAATTTATGGAACTCCTTAGATTACCTTGTACTGGCCATATGCCAGGCACTTTACTAAGCACTTTAGGGTCATTTAACCCTATTGTTAAGGTTTGAATATAGAATATCCCCCTTGAAAAGCTCATGTATTGGCAACTTGAAAATGTTCAAAAGTGAAATAACTGAATCAGGACTCTGATATCATCAGTGGATAAATCCATTGATGAATTAATAATCTGAATGGACTTACTGGGTGGCAACATAGATGAGTAGGGTATGGCTAGAGGGGAAGGTGGGTCACCGCAGGTGTGGCCTTGAGGACTATAATTGTTAGTGGCCACTTTCTTTTTCTGCTTCCTGCCACCACTGAGTTGAGCTTAGCTTTCCTCAGCCAAGCTGTGCCACCACGAGGTCTACCTTGGAGTCAGCTGACTATGGACCGTACCTCTGAAACCATGAGCTAAGTAGACTTTGTCTCGTCTGCGTTGTTCATGTTGGGTATTTTGGTCACAGTGACAGAAAAGCTAATTACAATACTCATGAACAGACGAGACTAAATTGCCCATTGTCATGCACCTAATGAGTGGCAGAAAGGACTTTTAACAGAATGTATGCTAAAACTGTTTCCTAGGATTTGCATAAGAGCCAAATGAGATGTTACAAATGAGTGAATATTTTGATAAAGAGCCCTTAGATAGCACTTAATCCTCTCATTCTACAGCTTTACCTTTCCCCATCCATTTGGATAACCGCCTAGGATTTTATATCCTTCGAATTTATAATGGATGCTTCAGAGTCTAGGTTTTTTTTTTTTTTTTTCTTTTTTTTTTTTCTTTTTGGCGGTACTGGGGATTGAACTCAGGGGCATTCTACCTCCGAGCTATACCCCCAGCCCTATTTTTTATTCTTTATTTTGAAACCGAGTCTCACTAAGTTTCGGAGGGCCTCACTAGGTAGCTGAGGCTGGCCGCGAACCGGGATCCTCCGGTCTCAGCCTCCCGAATGCTGGGATTACAAGCGTGCGCCACCACGCCCGGCTCTCTAGGTTTGTTTTTACACTAAATCTTAACTACAGATAGATTCTCTCACAAGTGGAGATGAGAAAGGGCCACCCTTTCAGCAGAAAGCAAAAACTATCTTTTAGGCTTCTCAATAGTTAAGCCTCTCAGAATGGCAGAGCGCCTATGCAGTAAAGACACAGAATAAGACAAGTAGAGGATAAATTCCTCTGTAATCCAACTGGTAACGGAGACTGTAATATCTTCAAGTTGTTTTATCTAACCCAGTTGGTAACATGGGAGATTTCCTGGATGACTCTTACCTTAGCTTTCTACTTCCTAGGCTTTCCAACAAATTGTTAGTAACTTTCTCTATTGCTAAATCTGTTGGGCTTTCTAGTGAGTTATAACATTTCAAGGGTTTCTCCATGAAAAAAATCACATGGAATTTATAGGGTGCCCACTCTTTATGAAGAATGAAGGATAATGCCTATACCATTAGGATTTACTGCACTGAATGGTCACCTTCGTCTCCCAACTCTCACCCCTTAACCAGCCCTCCCATCCACCCACTGACCTAGAGAATGTAGGTTTCTGGTTTTGTAGTTCCTGGGTGATGAGAGGTAAGTTTATATCACTTTGGGCCAGGTTTCTATTTGTAGTTATGAGCCGTCCATCAATCAGTAAGCGTAACATACAAAGATGCAATTCTCTTTTATCTTCTTGAACTGCTGATTGTGTATTATATCCTATGGAAATTCCAAGTCATCTTGAAGTATGTAAATGACTGGTAAAGTTCTAGAGAGCTTCAAGGGGAACTTTGGGGAACAGCTGAAACAAAATGATTTTTCCAGAAGATCAATGCAGAGATACAAGTTCCTGTCCACGTTCTCCTAAAAGAAAAAACAATTTAGACAATTTACTTGTATGTATGTACCACATCGTACAGTTCCACCCTAAACACTCTTTAACTCATCAGCCTGCAATCTTCTTAACACAATCCCTTTCCTCAACTTCATACTCTTTCTAGGTTAGTTAGGAAGCTGTTTGTATCAAAGTAGACACAAGAGAATGATGAATATGACCTCAGTGGAAAGCTAACTGTAATGTTTACTAGGAAAAAAAGATCAAAATTAAGATAATTTACTTTGCTTTTAGGGACAGCTTACCTGTCTTGATGTGTGGTGGTTGTCTTTGATTCTTCGCCCTTCTCTATTGTCCCAGGAAAGTATCTTAGCAAAACCTCCTGACCTAGGGTTGTTACCCAGTGGTAGTGAGCTTTTCCCCTGGAGGATCCTCATGCCCCATCTCCACCTAGGGATCATCAAAGGGAATAGGTCACTAACACTGCAAAGCAACAAGCCTATTCTGAGGAAGATCTGGAAAAGAGACAAAAGAAAAAGTATTAAAACTAAGTACAATGGGAGCCGGGTCCCAGTACTTGGGAGGCTGAGACTGGAGGATCCGGGTTCGCGGCCAGCCTCAGCTACTTAGTGAGACCCTGTTTCAAAATAAAGAATAAAAAATAGGGTTGGGGGTGTAGCTTGGAGGTAGAATGCCCCTGGGTTCCATCCCCAGTACTGAAAAAACAAAACGAAACAAAACAAAAAACTAAGTACAATGGGAAAGTCTGTCCTGGTATGTTAACTGGCAGGTAAGTTAAATCATGTCTACCCTTTTCTTTGTATGGATTGAGAAATGTATACTTACAACTGAATACAGATGTATATCCCAGATATCAGCCGAGCAACATGAAAATTCTTCTATTTATCCCAGTCCCATTCTGTGTACATCTCATCTCTAAGAGCAATTTAGGGCTGAATTTACCCAAATTCCCAGACTGCTTTATTCTCTAGTCTCTACCAATAAGCAATCCTCTAGAATGTAAATAATTAATACCCTTGGTGGTTCTTATCAGAAAATATAATGAGGGTCAAGAAATTAAAGGGTTCAAGCCAATGGGAGAAGACAAAGCTTTCTCAACCAAGAGAGCCATGAAACCACTTTAGAAAGTTCCAACGTGCTCTGATCCTGAGCTCTGTAAGAATTCTCCTTCATACTGCCTCTAGCTTTTGTTTGTTTGTTTTTCTTTTTTCTTTTTTTTATGGTACTGGGGATGGAACCTGGGGGCATTCTACCTCCAAGCTACAGACCTAGCCCTATTTTTTTTTTCTCGGTACTGGGGATTGAACTCAGGGGCATTCTGCCTCCGAGCTATACCCCCAGCCCTATTTTTTTTTATTCTTTATTTTGAAACCGGGTCTCACTAAGTTGCGGAGTGCCTCACTAGGTAGCTGAGGCTGGCCGAGAACCGGGATCCTCCAGTCTCAGCCTCCCAAATGCTGGGATTACAAGCATGCGCCACCACGCCCAGCTATTTCCTTTCTTTTGTCCTTTTGCTGCCTCTTTTATAAAAGCGCCCCTTGCCCTGGAGTTCTCCGAAGATAGAGATTTGAAACAAGAAAGTTTCTTCTATCTTCCTTCAAAACTGGTTTTATTTATTTATTTATTTATTTTTTGCGGTACTGGGGATTGAACTCAGGGGCATTCTACCTCCAAGCTACACCCCCAGTATTCTTTATTTAGAAACCGAGTCTCACAGCCGGGCGTGGTGGCGCACGCTTGTAATCCCAGCATTCGGGAGGCTGAGACCGGAGGATCCGGGTTCGCAGCCAGCCTCAGCTACCTAGTGAGGCACTCCGCAACTTACTGAGACTCGGTTTCAAAATAAAGAATAAAAAATAGGGCTGGGGGTGTAGCTCGGAGGTAGAATGCCCCTGAGTTCAATCCCCA
>PVLC010037232.1:0-15391 GCA_004027655.1 Graphiurus murinus | reverse complement strand
CACGCTTGTAATCCCAGCATTCGGGAGGCTGAGACCGGAGGATCCAGGTTCGCGGCCAGCCTCAGCTACCTAGTGAGGCACTCTGCAACTTAGTGAGACTCTGTTTCAAAATAAAGAATAAAAAATAGGGCTGGGGGTATAGCTCGGAGGTAGAATGCCTCTGAGTTCAATCCCCAGTACCGCAAAAAAAAAAAAAAAAAAAAAAAATGTGCAGAAGCCAGTACTTGGGAGGCTGAGACGGAAGGATTCCAGGTTTGACGCCAGTCTCAATAACTTAGCAAGACCCTTAATAACTAAATGAGACTTTGTCACAAAATAAAAATTAAAAAGGGCTTTGGGTGTAGTTCAGAGGTAGAATGCCCCTGGTGGGTTCAATCCCCAGTAACACACAGACACATACACACACTCAGACACACCCACATAGACACACACACACACACACACACACACACACACACACACACACCCCAAAAATATATATATTGAACAGAACTTAACAATTTGGAACATGTCATCAATGTCTTGTTTTGAACTGATGTTACTTGTGAGTTATGAGTCCTCTAGAGAACTCCATAGTTTTCACAATGTCCTTATATTTCTTTTTTTTTTTTTTTTTGTGGTACTGGGGATTGAACTCAGAGGCATTCTACCTCCGATCTATACCCCCAGCCCTATTTTTTATTCTTTATTTTGAAACAGAGTCTCACTAAGTTTCGGAGTGCCTCACTAGGTAGCTGAGGCTGGTCTCGAACCCAGATCCTGAGGTCTGAGCCTCCCGAATGCTGGGATTACAAGCGTGCGCCACCATGCCCGGCTCCTTATATTTCTTAAACTCTAACTATCTTTATTTACCTCAAGAAAAATTTGCCCCAGTGGAATCTCTTCCTGGTTTTCATCTCTTTCTCTCACTGTCTACTTTCAAGGCCTGAGATTGTGTTGGAAGTTCACCACGCATTAGTCTAGCACTACCCAGAATGACAACTGCCATGGCTACCTTTGGATTTTTCTCCATAGATATATTTTTAGGCCCAACAAAACTAACTTATTCCTTCAGGTCCCTGGTCCTGCAGCAGATGAACATGGCTGCAATCCAGGCCTAGATAGGGAGGTGAAACCACAAACCACAAACCTGGCTGCCCATAACCCATTCAGTCCTGGCCTTCATCCACCAAACCCAACAGCTGGCTTGGCACTGCATCAAGTCTGATGGGAAGTTAACGTTGCAAAAAGGAAAAGTAAGTATATCATGGCTAAATTACATACAGTGTGCGGATGGCAGAGGGATGGGGGTGGAGAGGTGGAACAATGAGCTGAAATGTAATATCTTGGGACACATTGGGACACTCAGAAATAAATATATATATATAGTGGGTACTGGGGATTGAACTCAGGGTCATTCTACCTGCGAGCTATACCCCCAGCCCTATTTTTTATTCTTTATTTTGAAACAGGGTCTCACTAAGTTGCGGAGTGCCTCACTAGGTAACTGAGGCTGGCTGCAAACCCCGATCCTCCGGTCTCAGCCTCCCAAATGCTGGGATTACAAGCATGCACCACCACGCACGGCTACTCTCACAAATCTTAATCCACAATTTAGAAATGCAAAAATTTCTAAAAATGGAGTTTGTTACTTTGTCACCAAATGAATTTGCTCCAAAACCTGACTTGAACTAACATTCAGTTATTTGTTTTCTCTATTCAACTAAATGGAGTCACTAACTTTGTAAAACAAAGGGCTGTGTGTTTTCTGGCAATGAGAATCAATCGCCAACAAGCACAAGGAATTTTCTTGAGGAGAGGAAAAGTCTCAGAACCGAATTGTGGGGATAGTTCCCTAGTTTTCTAAGTTTAATAAATTTCAGTGAGTTATTAAAATAGAATATTTTTATGACATGTAAAATTATACCTCAAAGAAGATGATTATAAACTAGTATCTTGATTATAATTATGTCAATATTTCCTCTTCTTTTTTTTGTGTGTGTGGTACTGGGGATTGAATTCAGGGACATTCTACCTCTTAGCTACACCCCCAGCCACATTTCTTTTTTTTTTTTTTTTTTTTGGCAATACTGGGGATTGAACTCAGGGGGGTATTCTACCTCCGAGCTATACCCCCAGCCCTATTTTTTATTCTTTATTTTTGAAACAGGGTCTCACTAAGTTGCGGAGTGCCTCACTAGGTGGCTGAGGCTGGCCACGAACCGGGATCCCCCAGTCTCAGCCTCCCAAATGCTGGGATTACAAGTGTGCACCACCACGCCCGGCTTCTCTTCTTTTGACATTTCAAATAAATGCTAGTTGGACTGGAAGGAGGGGAAGCCTGTCAATGGAATCTACTCCTGATTACCAAGGGAAAATGAGAGATTTCCCCCAGGAATGATTGACATTCCATCTGGACAGAGAAGGCGACCCCTTCAGGGATCTCCCTTTGATGTACAATGAAACTTCAATTACTTTTGTCTCTACATGACACGCATGCCTCTAATTACAACATGTATCATGGTGAAGAGTATTTTATTTACAAGTCATTTTTACAAAGAGAGTATACATACTCCTGAGGGCAAAAATTCTGTCATAATCTTCACTGTGTTCTCAAACTTAGTAAGTGCTCAATGTGTAAAATATCAAATATGGTGATTTCTTAGCCAGAACCATCTATCATATATCTATTTGCATGGAAAATGTAAAACACATTAAACAGGTATTCCCCATCTTCTATATGGAGTTTCTGAATCTCAGAACTATAGACATTTTGGACCAGAAGATTCTTCACTGTGGAGGACTTTTTTGTGCAATGTAGACTGCAAATAGCCTATGACTAGCAAATCATGATTATCTGGCCACAGATGTTGGCATATTACTGGGTGAAGAAAAGGAGAGAATTTTTTTTTTAATTCTCCATGTAACTGTGGAGATGTAAAAGGCTAATCCAAGGCGCTGACAGTTTTCTGGATATGTGGAGCTGTGAAAATACATAAGAGAAGGGTTCAAATGCCAATTGGCCTGTGGCTAGAAACAGTTTGAAAAAAGCATGTTTATTGCCAGCACTGGGCTATTTATTATGAATTGTATCTAGGAGAACAACTTTGAAAATGCTACTGAATGTTTATTAAAAAGAAATGTCTAATAATTCAGGTCTTGACATGTTACTATTAGCAAACAGCTCAGATGGCTGGAAAGGTTAGGCACCTGAGATGCAGAAACTATTAAATTAAGTGTAAGCTTAATATACCAGTGTTTTATTTAATTTTTCTAAGTGACCAAAGTGTTCAGCAACCTGTTCCAAACATCTCAGCATAATGATTGAAAAGCCGTTATCCATATTGTCTCCTTTCATGAAGGCTCCAAATTTTGGGGTCTCAATTCTAGCTTGGAACTTTTGAGCATTTTGTTATGAAGGTTCAAGTTCAAGATGTACATTTTGGGAAAAGTGACCGATACAATAAGGCAAAGGAAAAAACTCTTAACACTACACAAATCTTTATGAGTATTCATGATAATACTTCAAAACATCTTTATTTTTATTTAGCAAAACAAAGGAGTAGGCTTCTCGTCTCAATGCCAGTAACTCATGCAGTACACGTGACACCCGCCTGGTTTGCAGCCACTTCCCTCTGTCTCGCCAGTCTCTGACGCATAAGAAAAAGCTGCAGTAGTTACATGTCAATTCCAAACACTTGAATAGGAAGAGCATCTTTTCAAATTCAGTTCATAGAAATATTTATATTTTGCCCTGTGTGTCTGCTGATAAACATAAACAGGTTTAGGACTCTGAAATATTAACCATGTAATCCCTAAATCCACTGAAAGGAAGAACCTATACAATATGCAAAAGTACTCTACTTAATCAAACTCTAACTGTACACATAATTACAGTATTCAAATTAGATTACTAATTTAGACATGTTCTATCATGTCAAGTATACATGAACATCAAAATGTCTGAATAAAATTTAGTAGGAATAAGAAAAAAGGAGATAAAGAAAATTTATTCCCTTTTAGGAAATAAAAACTCCTAGTACATATTAAAATATATACCCATGGAAAGATTAGTAGGAAATACAGCTTAATTGTTCATTTTGGTAAGTGAGTAATAAATACACTAGTGTCAAATCAACTACACAGAAATCTAACGCTAGGCCCTGGATTATCATATTTGTATTTGGATGAAATTGGAACACATGAGGCATGAAATGGCCAAATTAATCTTCATTTTACATCATTTGAATTTCCTAATATATTACTACAAATATAAAGTGTGTTTAAACTACATGTAAAATACCATATTGTGTCATATTATTATTATTTAAATTTTCCTATGTCTATACTGTAATTTCTAAACCACACTGAACCAAAGCTACCACAACATCACGTGTGCTGACAATTATCAACTAAGCCTAACGCTTTATAGAACTTCTGAAAATTTACAAACGTTATTTTTAAAATATCAGCACCACCAACAAAAGACCAATCTTCCAAATGTCACAAATGCATAAGCCTCTTTGGATTCAACTTGTCCTGCTGAAGCAAAAATGTAAAACTGGCACCATGAAGCTTGAAATTGAGATTTAGGGATAAGCATTGGCACCAGCATCTTGCTACTTGCTAGAAATTGCTTTTGTGGGGGAAATTGTCATTTAGCAGCCTCCTAAGTATTTTTCTGAAATTAAAAAAAAAAATGCAAGCCGGAAATGGTGGCACATGCCTGTAATCCCAGCATTCGGGAGGCTGAGATCAGAGGATCCGGGTTCCTGGCCAGTCTCAGCTACCTAGTGAGGCACTCCACAACTTAGCGAGACCCGGTTTCAAAATAAAGAATAAAAAATAGGGCTGGGGGTATAGCCTGGAGGTAGAATGTCCCTGAGTTCAATCTCCAGTACCGAAAAAAAAAAAAAAAAAAAAAAAAAAATGCAGCTTCGCATATTTTTTCATATATATATATATATATATATATATATATATATATACATTCTAACATTACTGTATATTAATGGCTAATCTCGTCTTTAATAAAAAAAAATAGAAATCACAATTTTAGACTATCAGTGGCCAAAATACAAGTTGTGAAACTGAAATAAACACTTTAGATTTATTCTGCATTATTTTATACCACTTGTAGAAAAGATAAATTACTTTAAGATTTTGTCATTACATGAGTAGCATAATAGTTGATTTGGCAAGACAAAGCAAGCTATATCATTTAATATATTTAGAGAATTCAAGGATATTACAAAAAAATCCTGGCGTGGTGGCGCACATTGTAATCTCAGTACTTGGGAGGCTGACACAGGAGGATCACAGATTTGAGACCAGCCTCAGCAACTTAGTGATGCCCTCAACAATTTAGTGAGACCCTGTTTCCAAATTAAAACTAAAAGAGGGCTGGAGGTATAGCTCAGAGGTAGAATTCCCCTGGGTTCAATTCCCAGCACTGCAAAAAAACAAAAAAACCACGTACACACAGACTGTTTCTCATATATAACAGTTATTGAGACTGCTGAAAAACTTCTCATTGCATCACAAATAGGAAGTTTAACTACAACAACTTAACAGTTTAAAATATCGAATCCTTGTATTTTACACATACTTCTTAAAAAAAAAAATCAGCACCAGCAACAGATAATGAAAGAGAAAGATGTTTATTTGCGAAAAAACAGATTCTTCCCCGGTCTAATTTAATCACACATATTTGAATGAATAAACTGTGGCCTACTCAATTTCTACTGTTGGAGCATTGAGAAGATCTAATACACAAAATATCCACCCATCCACCCCCTTGTTTTGTGTTTGTTGTGGTTTAGTAGCTAATCACAAAGATACAGGCAACATGATGGAAAATCATTAACTCAGGATGTGAAGTCAGAGTGCCTCATCTTGGGTCCTGTGTGTTCCACGGCGTGCTAGCTCTGCACTCAGTCATCTCAACCTCTCAGTTTCATCTCTAAAATGGGAGTCCTTCTACCCTTAAGTCAGAATTGAAGAAGAAGACATTTGAGGACTGAAATGCATGATAGCAATTAAAACACATGATATTTATTTCTATCATTCCTAAATACTCCAGTTTGTCTATAACATAATGAAAATTTTTATAAGACAAGTGAAAAGTTATGGTGTTATACCCAAGGAACCCAGGGAACCAAAACACACATTAGTAAGATATTAAGGAATTGGTCCAAAATCCAAACCCTCTAGAGACACCACGGCCAAGATAAAAATTTAGTTTTTATAAACTGCTAAGTAATGTGTCATTTATCACTCTTCCTTTCAGTGTGCTCATTCATGGACAGAACAAGAGATAGACTGACTTTGGAGAACCAAGCACCAAGAAAGCCATTCTTCCCGCTCTCCTGAGTGCTGGTGTCCTGGAAAGGAAAAAACAAGGAAGGACAACTCTGTCCTACAAGCATCTTGAGATCCAGGGTCATGCTTTATTCAGGATATTTCTTTCCCTGAAACTCATCTCCACCTGCTTTCCACATAGTAGATCTTAATGTGTATTGACAGAAACAGAAATGATAGGCATTTCTGTTTTTCGTTTAAAAGAGAAACAGCCACTATAGCCCTGCAGTTACAAGTGAGGCAGCAGGCCTATCCTTCTTCTCTCTGCTTTTCCTTTGTATTTCATTTCCTTTGTCACTTGACTCCTATTCAATCAAGCACCTCATTCTGCTTTGCCTCTGGCTTCTGCCACTTTGTGTCCTAGCCCTAGTCAAAAACTTCCCTCATTTAATCTTATTCTCCCATCTCCTTTTCTCCTGCCTGCCACCCTGACTCATCTTTTTTCAATTCCACACATTCTATCAGGCAGATCGCAACCTCAACAACAATGTTAAATACACAGAAGACTTGCAAACGTCTACTTGTGGCAGGGTCTCTATCTTCAATTTGCGTCCCATAGGTTGTTCAACTGTCAGTAGAAGCGCCAGCCCTGATGTCCCCCTGGTGTCTCACACTGCAAAAATCCACAACTTGTCATTCATCCTCTGTATTCACTGTCATCACCAATGGCACCTGTGACTCATCATCCAAGCCAGACTCCTTCAAGTCACCATCTTTTCCTTGCTTCTCCTCCTCCCCAAATGTCTCCACCTTTATCAGTCTGAATTCAGACTTTAAATTCACACTGGGATTCAATGGCTATTTTCCACGGCTTCTCTTTTTTGTTGTCTACCCATCCATTCTATACAACACACCCAGGGTGATTATTCTAAAGAGTAATCGAGGAGCTAAAATCCATCTGTAAGGGCAAATATGGTTGGAAAGACCTTCCTAAAGCGTTTCCAGCCTCTACTCTCCATCTCCAGACTCACCCACTAAGTTAGCAAGTTCACACCAGATGGCTAGCTCTTCCACGAACGCACTCCCCCGTCTGGTGTCTGTGTTGCACTGTATTCCCTGGACCTTCCTCTCAGAGTAATTTCCCCCTGCTCACTCCTACCCTGAGCCACATGGTACCCTGCATCTTGCTCTTCCAGACTCAGGCCCATCCTTGTTTCCTGAGGGGAAATCATGTCCTTAAAGTCAGGTGCCCCTGACAGAGCCTAGGGTGTCTCATGTTACAACTGATGTCCAGCACCTCCTTCCCTCATGGCCCACCGATGCACAAAGGTGCAGAGAGGGATTTTCTCATGTTTGAGTTCTCATCCTAACAGCGCCTGGTATCTATCCTATCAACATGTACCTGGTGAATATATAAATATCTCCCAACTAAATTTGACTCAAACACAGCCAAGATGCTAGTGATTATGTGTGAATTAGAGGTTCACGGGTCTCCTTAGGTGTCAGGTGAAAAATAATAAGACCTCTCTGTTTGCAATTCCCAAGAACTGAATGTAGAGGGTATTGTATTCATAGGTATAGATATATTAGTGACTGGAGTGTTTTTTTTTTTTTTTCAAATAAAAAAATTATTTGGGTTTTATCCCTAGCACCACACAAAAATATGTGTCATGTGGTTGGTTTTATTACTTTTGATTTATAACAAGTACTGCCTCGACATTAAAGTCTCCCAATCACTTTGGCATGCTCAACCCACAGTGGAGTGATGGAGAGATGGGTATGGTTAGGGGTAAAGGCCAGGGTCGGTAGAAGCAACACTAACAGTAATGGAGAGTCACATAGACAGTGAAACCAGATGCCGGAGGAGTCATCTGATTACCTTTGCTCCTCAGAGACCAAACTCACATAAAAGCTTGCACATGCAGTCCTGTGGCTTGTAACCTGAGGGAAATGACAACAATGTTGACTGAGTCGCACCTTTTGGTATGTTGAGGCAACGGAGCGAAGCTGATCACTTGAAAATGAATACATGCTATGGTTTGTTGGGATTGGGTCAGCTCGAGACCTATGAAATTGGAGAGGAAGGTACAAAGCCACCAGTGACCAATTTTAAAACATTTTAAAAATGTTTATAGGGGTTTCAAGTGTTCTTTGTTTTAAGTAAAGACTCCCAGTCATGCCAAATTTCTCTGTCCTCTACAATAAACAGTATACATTAAGAAAACTGAGTTTTTAAGTAAGTTTTTAATCACTTATTGGTTTGGAAATTGTACATGAAGGATGGGCAGAGAGGAAACATCAACAATATGCCAAGATATCAATATGCTCATAATAGTTACTTTATAATTCATAGCTCAGGAGATATGAAGAATGTACTGAAATATGTTGGTTCCAGTGTGAAATCAAGAGAAAACAAATAGAGGCAGGGCTCAGGGGAAGGGTTTTGACAATACTGCAAATGGCTTTAAATCCTGACATTTTATTCTCTGTTTGGATTGGAGTTAGAAGAGCTATAATGCAGACATGGAAGATTGGATGCAATGTTCTTGTGCTGAGACAACACGCTTGAGCCTTACTTGTTAGATATACATGCGCATTTCCTCTAAAAACCATATTCTCTTTGAGAACAACAGATGACAATGCCGTAATGTAGTATTCCCTTGACAGTTTATTGCTGATGCTTCTTTTAGATTAAAAAAAAAACCTTTTTTCTTAAAATATCTTAGAAAAATCGCAGGTCTCTCCACTTCTCCTTTCTTTAATGAGTATGATGAAAGCACCTGATCCTGAACACAGATGAAGTTAACAAGTCTCTCCATCCGTCCACACCAGCTGAAGGCTTTGCACTTCCTATTTCCAGAAAGGTCTGGAAATCTGGTCAGACAAATCATGCTCAAAGTTGTCTTCTCCCATTACCCACCGACTGCCCATGAACTCTTCAATGACCCAGCAGTGAGGCTCAGTCTGCCATGCTACAGATGAACTGCTTGCTTGTATAATCAGAGACCTGTATAACTCCCCAAAGTAGCTCACTATGCATGAGGTAAGAGCTCTGGAAATATCAGCTCCCAACTCTCCAAGCCCAAAGTGAAAATTCAAAATAGTAGATATGATTATATTAAAATTAGTTTGCCTTTCTTGTACATTTATCTTCTGACTATGAAAGGAAGCTGGAAGTAAGTCGTGGTGGCACATGCCTGTAATCACAGTACTTGGGAGGCTGAGACAGGAGGGTCTTAAGTTTGAGGCCAGCCTCAGCAACTTAGCAAGACACTCTTTCAAAATAAATAAACAAATGAATAAATAAATAAATAAATAAATAAGGCTGGGGGTGTAACTCAGAAATACAAGAAAGAAAGGAAAGAAGAAGGAAAGAAAAAGGAAGAAATACCACCGATAACAAAGGAAATAACTATATATTAATTCTGCAGAATTAGCTAATATTATATTATGGGCTTAGCTCAAAACACAGAAATAAGTGCTCAGCGAAGACTTTTACTATATAAAACCCCAGAGCATAGGAACATTTGAAATATAGCCATTGACTGAGCCAAGGAGCATTTGTTCTCTGAAAAGGTGGACGAAAATTGAAGTAGAAAATAATTTCAGAGAGATGTGAGATGACTCGGTTGATGGCAAGGGCTCTCTTTGGCACACTGCAACTGTGTGGTATTGTGTTCCCAGGAACATAGAGCCAGTCCACTGGAAGCTCACTCTGGGGGAGTTTTGATTTTAAAAAAAAGAAAGCCAACTTTGAACAAATCTGTCTTGAAGTACCTTTCAGTGGTAGATATATTAGTGAAGGGGTTTCATGAAACATTAAACCCATCTGTAAGCAGTCTGTTGCCTATGTTTCTCACAAGAAATTAGATTTTAATGTCTAGAAAATAAATATTTACTAAGGGCTAGAACATTACCTAGCATCTGCATGATAACCTAAGAAAGCCACAAAAATACTATGGTAGTTCAATCACTACAACTCAGGAGAGAAGTTCAATGGGTTAAGGAGACTTTTAACCAAGCCCTCCTCACAAAACATCCCTGAAATGAACTACTTCCCAGGACACTGGAACTGAGGCTGAAAGGAAGCGGACATATTTGTCATGCAGGAGAAATTATTTCCATTTCTGAACATACAGTATGAGGCAAAGCGCAAAGGCCTCTCTCTCTGCCTGAGGGGGGTTCTCCAGCAGGGACTGAATTTATGCCCAGGGATGATGCTGTCTGTGGATTTTTTTTTTATCGCTGCTTGTAATGCTTTATTTGACTGTATGGATCGCTGCAGCTACAGGAAACAAAACAGAGCTCTGACCTCCAGTGTGAATTGTACCACCATACCAGCTTTTCTTTTCTGACTCTGAATATATGAATAGGGAAGGAAAAAGGAACAGAATCCACTTCCAAATGATGAAGAAAACTCACTTCACCTTCTGGCTCCTCTCCTGCACAAGAGGAGGTATGTAACCAGGGCACGGTATTTAACGGTAATTATGAGAGTAATAATAGCTCCCAGTCATGGAGAACTGTTGTGGGTGCTGTTAAGAATTCTGCATACTTTAATCTTTAAGCTTAAATTTCCTCATTGGTAAATTGAAGATAATAATGCATCTATTTCGTTTGCAACTTGAGGCAGTAGGCTCAAAGGGAACATAGTTTCAAACAGACAGACAAGGGTTTAAATGCCAACTTCAATTTCAACTATTTGATCTCACTGAGCTTTGTTTTTGTCATCTCTAATGTGGAGGTAAAGTCACCTACCTCCCAGGCCTGCGGTGGGGAATTCAGGGAGATAGTAAGTCAAACAGCAGCTGCTGTCTTTATGGCTGGGAGTGCCCAGTAAATATCTCTACCCTCTTTCCTGTTATATGTATACATTTCTGTTGACTTCTATCAGTGGCTGTCCAATGTTTACAATATCCAAAGATGTATTGCCATTTAAATAACAATACTTTTTATCCAGAACAATTTTAATATTCCAGATAAAGGCTCAACATCTTTACATGTATATATTTATTTAATCTTGACAACAACCCAGTGTTATCCCCATTGTACAGATGGAGACATTGAGGCAGAGTTCAGCTAACTCTCCCAGATTCAAATAGATGGTACAAAGAGCTTGCAGCCCAGCTCCGCACGCTGTCCTAACCATGACACACTGGACTTTTGGGGTCAGCCTGTTTGAGATTCCATGCTTACATGGAATCTCTTCTAGAGATAAGTACTGAATGTTCTCACCAAGTACAATGTGTTGACAAACTTTTAAACTTTTGAAATAACATATTTTTATATTTTCTTAGAATAAAAACTGCACTTTAAATAAGGTGCCTATAACTAGTTTGCCTTGTTTTGTAGGCTGGAATACAATAAATAAATGAATCTTGCTCTCTAAAGATTACATTAATATATACCCTGAGTTTTGCTTTAAACAATTATTTTATATCCAAATTCACTTATATACATATAGCATAAATGTGTGTGTTTGTATGTGAATATATACACACATGTTTCTTTATGTATATGTATATATATTATATATTTCACTATTCACCTATCTGTATGTGTACATATGTATCTTAGGGCAGTCTTACTGTGTTCTATTTTGTTACTTAATAACTTCTATACCAAATATTCCAAATATCTCCCTCACTTTAATGTTCTGTATGATATTTTAAAACATTCTTTTTGCAAATTTAATCAACTCAAGTATTAAACATCAATGATGGTAATCTATTGCTCTGCTTAGAAGGAATCTCTAGGGGAGGACAGCTGAGAAAGAAAGGTTAAAGATTTCTATCCTTCAAAGTAGGACACTGCAGCTACCTATAAATCATGCTCTTTGTTTATTAAGATAATTAAGCCCATCAGTACATTTAACTTTTAGACTTAACAATTGTCTGGCATGAACAATTTCCACTTTTTCTAAAACAAAGGGGCTGTGTTCAAAAAGGGGTCCCTTACATGCTCTCTGCACAATGCACGCTATTTTAAAACATGATTTATGAGTCTAATTCCTGGAGCTGCCTTGAAAAATATACTGGGTTCTTCCTCCCATGCTCCCTATTAGGAGAAGACACTCCAATTTGAAGAGTGCACTCTGTTTCCGACTGCAGGCCGCTATATCATGTCGGCATTTTCATTAAATACTGTTCAAGCTGGACTTTAAACAAATGGAATGGAGAGCCACAGCTACAGCCACTGCAGAGAGGTAAAGTTATCGGGCTGCGATCTTACATAAGAGGCGCAGGGCAATCAGGGTGAAACCCAAGTGCCATCCTCTGAATCCTATTTCTTTGAGACCTTGCCCACCTTCTTAAAGTGTAAGAAATCGCATGCACAGGACGTTTTTCTCATTTTACACGCCTTAGAGCACCAAACGCTGGGTTGACATATAAGTTTTCTTCCCTAAAGGACTAGGCTCCAATGATGGGAACATTGGCAACTTCTGCCTAGGGGAAGAGGAAAGTGGGATGCGCCGGAGCCTGCAGGCCTGAGAAGGAACGGCTTAGCGGCGGTTCCCAGAGATCCATCCCAGCGCTGGCCATCCTGGAGCATCACAGAGAGCCTCTCCGCGGGAGAATTAGGATGGAGAGGTGACAAGACCCCGTGGACGCCTCCCCCCCCCCATACACACAGAATCAAGGAGCCCGGAATGTGCAATTAGCAGCATGTAAAATGCCCTCGGAGCACCTGTCCTCTCCCAACACACTTCCAACTGGCACACTCGTCAGTGGCAGGAGCCTGCCAGCCCTGGACTCCAGCTGCCTCCCGCGTGCCCTGTCCCCTTTTCCCATCCTGCACTCCTTCCCCTAACTGAAACCCTGCTAACAAGAGGTGCCACCTCCGGCTTCCCACAACACGAAGATAATAAAAACGCGCCTCTCCTTCCCACGGCTGCTTCCAACTTCAGAAACTACAGTCAACTTACCGGGACTCCGGAGGCAGGGAGTCTTCCGGGGGGGACTGGATTCCGAGGCAACCCCTGCAAACTCTGGCTGTGCCCAGCCCCACTGACCTCGCAGTGGCCGGCGGCAGCTGCGGGTGCAGGACCTGGCGCTGCAGCTCTGCACCAGCAGCCTCTGCTCAGTCTTGCTCGGCGCCAGGCACTCGCCAGGGCGCACCGCCCGACGGCTGCGGCCACCAGGACTGTACCCGGCCGCGCGGACCCGAGCGCTGCAGCTGCCCGCGGCCCCCGAGTGCTGCGCTCGGAGCCCCTGGTGCGTGTCTCTCGCTCCGAAGGAATCGCGGCTCAACCAGAAACGAGAAGAGCCGCGGTGCTGCTCCCTGCAGAGCCGCCCGCCTGCCCCCAGAAAATCGGTCGCGCCTGCAAGGGAGCGAGCAGGATAGCACCGCTGTGCGCACTCTCCGCCGAGCCGCGGAGAATGACAGGCGACGAGGCGGAGCAGCCGCGCGGGGCTCGGGGCGCTAGTGCGCATGTTCCCGGCCCTCTGCGGCACGTCACGGGGGAGGGAGGGGTGGGCGAGCCGGGCGGGGCCGGGGTGAGGGCTCCCCCAGCTGCCGGCCTGGGCCGCGCCCGGCTTGCTCGCCGGAAGGTGCAGGAAGTCTCCTGCCTTGGGTTTTGTAAACCCAGAGCTCTGTGGTTGTACTTATTTGTCGCCAGAGCCATTGTCCCTTAAAAAGCACTGTTTATCTTAGCAGTCTTTAAGGTCCCAGTCGAGCCCACCGACCCCAATTTAAGGTCATTGCCTAACCCTAAAGCGCTGCGATTTGGGGGACAATGGTCCTTCACCTTGGCTGCACATTAAGATGGGTTGGAGATCATTGTAAGAACCCTTTGCCCAGGACTGCACCTCCAGAATAAGCTCAGGAGAATTTCTGGGTGGGGCCCAGGTATCAGTAGGTTGCAGGACTACCCCCAAAGATACCGAGGTACAGCAGTGCCCTTAGCGTGTGTGCAGCTGAATCTCCTGGGGAATTTGTTAAGATGCAGATGCGGTTCAAAAACAGCCGGTCTGGGAGGATCAGGGAGTGAATCTTCCTTTCTAAGAAGCTCTCAGTGGATGCCAATGGTGCAGGTCAATCCCTGCTATTCAAAGTGTTCAAAGGGCAACACTGGCATTTTCTGGTGACAAGTGTAATTAACATCCTCATTTTATCCAGATCCAGAAGCTAAGTGATTTAGACAAAATCACTAATCATGACAAGGGCTGGGCTCAAGTCTCTGTCCCTTTCTTTACCAGACAAACTGAATATTATTTTTCCTTTCCAAATTGTTCATTTCAAGACGTGCTATCAGTAAATTAGAACCTAAAGGTATTTCAAAGCCAAGTCTTGTGCTCATGGTAAATGCTATGGACTGTATTCGCAATCTGAGCATTTTGGGAGGCAAGTGTGTGACATTTATATGCAATCTTCCAATCCAGAGGGTGGCCTTGGAGTGCTATATTGTCAGCAACACCCTGCCCACCTTTATCTTTACTTCCCAATGTAACTCTTCCATTACAGCTGTTCTTTTGATTATGAAATAAAAAACAAAGTAAGGAAAAGAGAATTCTCTGTATAAAGAGAACTGCTACATCATAGTGTTTATCAGGTGGAACCTTGCAGGGCAAGAAGCTGCCCTCTCCTGCTCATCTGCTCCACAAATTCTTGGAGACAAATTGGTAGAAAAATGAGTCTTATTCAAAATCTTATTTGAAAGAAGATAGAGGAAACTTTCTTGTTTCAAATCTACATCTTTGGAGGACTCAAGGGCAAGAGAAGATTTTATAAGAAACGAGGCAGCAAAATGGACAGAAGAAAAGAAATACATAGATTGTGAAATGAGGAAATAATGAGATGCAGAAAAACGGGTTATCAAGAAGTTGTCCTTGAGGGAGCCAGGAGAAAACTCACCAAATTCTGTGTGCATGTACATCACTCTATGAGCTGCATTATGATGAGAGACTATAATGTACCAATAAAACTATAAAAATATAAAATAAAAAGTAAAGCCAACACTGTTGCATCTCTTAAAAAAGAAGTTGTTCTTAATTTTAGAGGGAGTCTATTTCAATTGTTTGTAGGGCTTAGTTCGGGCTTTATTAAGAAAATATTTTAAATAAAATAAATGGAGGTAGCAGAATAATTGTGTTGGGACTTTCAGGTGAAGAAC
>PVLC010037231.1:0-15410 GCA_004027655.1 Graphiurus murinus | reverse complement strand
TTTTTTTTTTTTTTTTTTTTGTGGTACTGGGGATTGAACTCAGGGGCATTCTACCTCCAAGCTACACCCCCAGCCCTATTTTTTATTCTTTATTTTGAAACGCGGTCTCACTAAGTTGCGGAGGGCCTCACTAGGTAGCTGAGGCTGGCCGTGAACCCGGATCCTCCGGTCTCAGCTTCCCAAATGCTGGGATTACAAGTGTGTGCCACCATGCCCGGCTGTGATTTTTCATTTTCTTGAGCATGTTTTCAAGTGTTTATTGGCCATTTATATATCTTTTTTGGCAAAATGTCTATTCAAGTCCTTTACTCATTTTTATTTTTTTTTAATTTTTATTTGTTTCCGGTACTAGAAATTGAACTCAGGGTCATTCTACTTCTGAGCTATACCCCGAGCCCTATTTTTTTTCTTTATTTTGAAACAAGGTCTCACTAAGTTGGGAAGGACCTAAGTAGCTGAGGGTGGCCACGAACCTGCAATCCTCCTTTCTCAGTCTCCCAAAATATTGGATTACAAGCATGCACCATCACGCCTGGCTATTTTACTTATTTTTAATCAAGTTAGTTTTTGATGATAATTTGTAGATTATATATTCTGGACACTAATCGTGCATCAGATACAGGACTTGCATATATTTTCTATTTACTTCCAACCCATGGATTTTTTTTTTTTTTTTTTTTTTTTTTTTTTTTTTTTTTTTTGCGGTACGGGGGATTGAACTCAGGGGCATTCTACCTCCGAGCTATACCCCCAGCCCTATTTTTTATTCTTTATTTTGAAACCGAGTCTCACTAAGTTGCGGAGTGCCTCACTAGGTAGTTGAGGCTGGCCACGAACCCGGATCCTCCAGTCTCAGCCTCCCGAATGCTGGGATTACAAGTGTGGGCCACCACGCTCGGCTCTAATTCTTTATTTTGAAACCGAGTCTCACTAAGTTGTGGAGGGCCTCACTAAGTAGCTGAAGCTGGCCTCGAACCTGGATCTTCCAGTCTCACTGGGATTACAAGTGTGTGCCACCAAGCCCAGTGACATCCATCAAATATTAACAACTTCACCCCAGGGCCTGAGGAGAGGTAAAGATCTGATCATTCTTCCTCCCATTCGCAAGTTCTAGCACTCTGGAAACTTTGCAGAAGTGCAACAAACTCTGGTTCACCACATCCTTAAATCACAAGTCCTCTCTTTCCTTTCACTGAAGTAACCACAGACCATAGTCAAGGCTGTAGGAGATGGCTCAACAGAGGTCATCAAGTCTAGTTGGAGCCCTTGTCTGAAAACCACTAGGAATAAGGATCATATCTCAGTGGAATTGCTTTGAAGAAATACTTGCCTGGGGTTAAGATAAAATCACTGTCCACAGTTTTATTGCTTTATGACCTAGCAGGAAGACCTAGGATAACAATATGGCTAGGGCTGGCTTACATGAGACATTTTCCTTTCCAGCCTTCTTCAGTTAGAGGATAAGAAGTGCTGCCAACTACTGAAACCTACTTTCCTTTCTGGTAACTGTTACCTGGCAGTTTTAGGGTTAAAGAAAGCAAAACTGAGCCTGGAGTGATAATGCATGCCTTTAATTCCTGTATTTGGGAGGTTAAGACAGGAGGATTGAAGGTTCCAGACAAGCTCCAGCAATTTAGAGACCTTGTTTCAAAATGAAATAAATAAATAAATAAATAGGATGGGGGTGTAGCTTGGATGTAGAATGCCCTTGGGTTCAGCCAGGCATGGTGGCACATACCTGTAATCCTAGTACTTGGGAGGCTGAAACAGGAGGATCACAGGTCTGAGGGCAGCCTTAGCAAGTAGTGAGACTCTCATCAACCTAGTGAGACACTGTTTCAAAATAAAAATAAAATAGGGCTGAGAGTGTAGCTCAGAGGTAGAATGCCCCTAGGTTCAATCCCTAATTTTAAAAAAAGGGGGGGGGGGGAGAAGGCGAGGGGGAAGGGGCAGGAAGCATGTGAGCTCCCATGAAAAGAACCACAACAAAAACAAAACACAGAAATACTCTCTGCCTCACTGTGCCAAGGAAGAGGAAATAGTAATAGTTGGGGTCTGAGAGTGAATGCGCTTCTATAGACTGGCGTGTGTGTGTGTGTGTGTGTGTGTGTGTGTGTGTGTGTGTGTGTTAGTGAGGATTGAACCCAGGAGCATTCTACCTCTAAGCTACACACCCAGCTGTACTTTTATTTGGAAACAGGGTCTCAACAAGTTACTGAGGGTCATGTTAAATTGTTGAAGCTGGCCTCAAGCTTGTAATCCTCCTGTCTCAACCTCCCAAGTACTGGGACTACAGGCATGTGCCACCATGCCCAGCTTGTAATAGGGTCTTTACAGATGCAATTAAATTAAAATAAGGTCTCTAGGATTTGTCCTAATCCAATATGTCTTTATAAAAAAAGGGAAATTTGGAAACAAATTCAGAAGGAAGGCAGCATGTGACTGAGTGGTGCATCTACAAGCCAAGGAACACCAGAGACTGCCAGCAAACACCAGAAGCAAGGAAAATTTCCCCCTATAACCGTGAGAGGCAGCCCTGCCAACACTTTGATTTCAGATCTCTAGCCTTTAGAACTAAGAGATAATAAATTTCTATGGTTTATAAGCCAGTCAGTTTTTTTTTTTTTTTGCTTTGTTTTGTGGTACTGGGGATGGAACCCAGGGGCAGTCTAACTCTGAACTATACCCCCATCCCTATTTTTTATTCTTTATTTTGAAACAGGTCTCACTAAGTTGCAGAGGGCCTCACTAAGTAGCTGAGGCTGGCAGCAAACCTGGATACTCCAGTTTTAGCCTCCCAAGTACTGGGATTACAAGCGTGCGCCACCACGCCCAGCAGCCAGTCAGTTTTTGACACTTTGCTATAGTGGTACTAGGAAATTATTATAGCCTCAAAGGCAGACCTAGTATTGATTGAATCATTCAAATTTTATCTTAACTAATCTCACTGAATTATAGCTGCCAGACTGCAGTTTAGGTCAGTAGTTCTCAGGTTCTGATGTAAGAGAACAGCAGTGATGACAGCAAACCAGAGTTTTTCACAGTATTCTAGCTGGGCGTGGTGGCGCATGCACTCTGCAACTTAGTGAGACCCTGTTTCAAAATAAAGAATAAAAAATAGGGTTGGGGGTATAGCTCGGAGGTAGAATGCCCCTGAGTTCAATCCCCAGTACCACAAAACAAACAAAAAAAACCATGTTAAACTCCATCTTGGTTCTGCTGATTCACAGTATGAGGAGTTGCTAGGTGCATGATATATGTCATGCACTGAACACCCAGCCCTTTTCTTTTTTTTGCAGGACTGGGGATTGAACTCAGGGGCATTCTACCTCCGAGCTATACCCCCAGAACTATATTTTTATTCATTTATTTATTTTTGCGGTACTGGGTATGGAATCCAGGGCATTCTATCTCCAAGCTACATCCCCAGCCCTAATTTTTTTTTTTGTGGTATTGGGTATTGAACTCAGAGGCATTATACCTCCGAGCTATGCCCCCAGTCCTATTTTTTATTCTTTATTTTGAAACAGGGTCTCTAAGTTGTGGAGTGCCTCGCTAGGTAGCTGAGGCTGGCCTCCAATACGGATCCTCCGGTCTCAGCCTCCCAAATGCTGAGATTACAAGCGTGTACCACCACGCCCGGCACTCCAGCCCTTTTCATTTTTTAATTTTTTTTGTGGTACTGGGGATTGAAGTCAGGGGCATTCTACCTCTGAGCTACAACCCCAGCCCTATGTTTTATTCTTTATTTTGAAACAAGGTTTCACTAAGTTGTGGAAGGCCTAAGTAGCTGAGGCTGGCTGCAAACCTGCAATCCTCCTCTCTCAGCCTCCCAAGTACTGAAATTACAGGTATGCGTCACCATACCCTGCTTCATTTTTTATTTCTAAACAGGGTGTCACTTAATTGCTAGCTTTAAACCTGTGATCCTCTTGTCTCAGCCTCCCAAATACTGGGATTACGGGCCTGTGCCTTGGGGCTGGCTGCTAACACACATTTAATTAATTAATTAATTAATTAATTATTTATTTGGAGCTGGGGATTGAACTCAGAGGCATTCTACTTCCAAGTTTTACTCACAGCCCAATTTTATTTCTTACTTGAAAATAGGGTCTCACTTAATTGAGGAGGGCCTTGATAAATTGACAAGGCTGGTTTTGAACCTGTGATTCTCCTGTCTCAGTTTCCCAAGTACTGGGATTACGAGCATACGCCACCACTCCTGGCTGCTAACAAATATTTAAAACAAGCTCCCTAGCCGGGCGTGGTGGCGCACGCTTGTAATCCCAGCATTCGGGAGGCTGAGACCGGAGGATCTGGGTTCGCGGCCAGCCTCAGCTACCTAGTGAGGCACTCCGCAACTTAGTGAGACTCGGTTTCAAAATAAAGAATAAAAAATAAGCCGGGTGTGGTGGCGCACGCTTGTAATCCCAGCATTTGGGAGGCTGAGACCTGAGGATCCCGGTTCGTGGCCAGCCTCAGCTACCTAGTGAGACACTCTGCAACTTAGTGAGACTCGGTTTCAAAACAAAGAATAAAAAATAAGGCTGGGGGTATAGGCTCGGAAGTAGAATGCCCCTGAGTTCAATCCCCAGTACCAGGAAAACAAACAAACAAAAAAAAAACCAAGCTCCCTAGCCTAGCTGGCTGTGGTGGCGCAAGCTTGTAATCCCAGCATTTGGGAGGCTGAGACAGGAGGATCCGGGTTCAAGGCCAGCCTCAGCTACCTAGTGAGGCATTCCACAACTTAGCAAGACCTGGTTTCAAAATAAAGAATAAAAAAATAGGGCTGGGGATGTAGCTCGGAGGTAGAATGCCCCTAAGTTCAATCCCCAGTACCACAAAAAATAAAATAAGCTCCCTAGTTGGGATTCAGTACTTGGGAGGCTGAGACAGGAAGATGGCAGGTTCGAGGCCAGCCTCAACAATTTAGTAAGACTCTGTTTCAAATTAAAAAATCTAGCTCCTTAAATGATATCAGTTACTTGTTCTGATTTCCTTCCCCCAACTCTCTCTTAGTAACTAAAAGTAGCTTAAGAAAAAGGATAAAACTTTGGGTCTTCTTCAAACTAATCTGTACATTCAATGTAACCTCAAAGTCTTAGCAGGCTTTCATAAAAAATTCACAAACTGCCGGGCATGGTGGCGCATGCTTGTAATCCCAGTACTTGGGAGGCTGAGATAGGAGGATTTGGGTTCCTGGCCAGCCTCAGTACTTAGTGAGGCCCTCTGCAAGTTAGTGAGATCTTTTCAAAATAAAGACAAAAAAAAAAAAAAAAAAAAACCAGAAATGCAAGCCAGGTGTGGTGACACACACTTGTAATCCTAGAACGTGGGAGAATGAGACAGGAAGATCACAGGTTTGCAGTCAGCCTCAGCTATTAACCTAGTGAGGCCTTTGGAAATTTAGTGAGACCCTGTTTTAAAATAAAGAATAGCCGGGCATGGTGGCTCACACTTGTAATCCCAGTACGTGGGAGGCTGAGACAGGAGGATCACAGGTTTACAGCCAGCCTCAGCTATTTAATAAGGTTCTTTGCAACTTAGTGAGATTCTGTTTCAAAATAAAGAAAAAAAAAATAGGGTTGTTGGAGCCGGGCGTGTTGGCGCATGCTTGTAATCCCAGCATTCGGGAGGCTGAGACCGGAGGATCTGGGTTCTCAGCCAGCCTCAGCTACCTAGTGAGGCACTCCGCAACTTAGTGAAACTCGGTTTCAAAATAAAGAATAAAAAATAGGGCTGGGGGTATAGCTCCGAGGTAGAATGCCCCTGAGTTCAATCCCCAGTACCGCAAAAAAAAAAAAAAATAGGGTTGTTGATGTATCTCAGATAGAATGCCCCTCGGTTCAACCCTCAGTATCACACAAAAAAAGAATTAAGCCAGGTATGGTGGTACACGCTTATAATCCCAGTACTTGAAAGCAGAGGATATGGGTTCGCAGCCAGCCTCAGCAACTTAGTGAGGCCCTCCACAACTTAGTGACACCCTGTTTCAAAATAAAGAGTAAAAGCCAGGCGTGGTGGTACATGCTTATAAACCCAGTACTTGGGAGGCTGAGACGGGAGAATCCCCGTTCGCCAACAGCCTCGGCTACTTAGTGACGCTCTTCGCAATTTAGTAAGACCCTGTTTCAAAATAAAGAATTAAAAAAAAAATTGGACTGGGGTGTAGCTAGGAGGTAGAATGCCCTTGGGTTCAATCCCCAGTACCCCCCACCAAAAAAAAAAGGGTAAAAAATAGGGCTAGGGGTGTAGCTCAGAGGTAGAATGCCCCTGAGTTCAAACCCCGGTACCACCAAAGGGAAAAAAAAAATTAAGTGAGATTTAAGATAATGTAGTATTGATAGAATAGGGAAATGAATGAATGAAACAGAAAAAAGCTCAGAAATAAACCCATGCAATATGTCTCCTGATTTATGACAAATGTGATTCTGCTGTGCAGTATGGGAGAGAATGATTTTTTCCATAAGGTGCTGAACAAATTAGGTATCCATGTGAACACATAAAAATCTTAACATCAGCTGGGCATGGTGGTGCATGCTTGTAATCCAAGCATTTGGGAGGCTGAGACCAGAGGATCCGAGTTCGAGGCCAGCCTCAGCTACCTAGTGAGACACTCGCAACTTAGTGAGACCCTGTTTCAAAATAAAGAGAATAAAAAATAGGGCTGGGGATATAGCTCGGAGGTAGAATGCCCGAGTTCAATCCCCAGTACTGACAAAAAAAAAAAAAAAAAAAAGAATAAAAAAAAAAGGGGCTGGGGTGTAGTTCTGAGGTAGAACACCCCTGGGTTCAATCCCCAGAACTGCAAAACAAACAAACAAACAAAACCCCCCCAAAAACTGGAGTTGAGCCGGGCGTGGTGGCGCACGCTTGTAATCCCAGCATTTGGGATGCTGAGACCAGAGGATCCAGGTTCTCGGCCAGCCTCAGCTACCTAGTGAGGCACTCCAAACTTAGTGAGACCCTGTTTCAAAAATAAAGAATAAAAAATAGGGCTGGGGGTATAGCTTGGAGGTAGAATGCCCCTAAGTTCAACCCCCAGTACCGCAAAAACAAAAAACAAAAAACAAAAAACAACTGGAGGTGTAGCTCAGAGGTAGAATGCCCCTGGGTTCAATCCCCAGTACCCTATCCCTCAAAAAAAATTAATCATATGTATAGCTTATAACCTAGGAATTTCTTCCCTAAATATATATAGATAGGAAAATGTACATATATTCCCCAAGAGACATATACAAGAATCTTCATAGTAGCTTTTTTTTCTTTTGACTAGGGATTGAACCCAGGGACATTATCTCTGAGCTATACTCCTAGCCCTTTTTATTTTTTGTTTATTTTTTGTGGTACTCGGGATTGAACTCAGGGGCATTCTACCTCTGAGCTATACCCCCAGCCCTATTTTTTATTCTTTATTTTGAAACAGGGTCTCCCTAAGTTGTGGAGTGCCTCACTAGGTAGCTAAAGCTGGCCGCGATCTCGGATCCTCCAGTCTCAGCCTCCCAAATGCTGGGATTACAAGTGTGCGCCACCACGCCCGGCTTATTTTTTTATTTTGAAACAGGGTCTCACTAAATTGCTGAGGCTGGCCTTGAACCTGAGATCCTCCTATCTCACCCTCCCAAATATTGGGATTATAGGAGTGTACTATCTTGCTCAGCAAGCAACAATTTTTTTATTTTTTTTTTTTTGTGGTACTGGGAATTGAACCCAGGGGCATTCTACCTCCAAGCTACACACCCAGTCCTACTTTTTAGTCTTTATTTTGAAACAGGGTCTCACTAAGTTACGAAGGGCCTCACTAAGTAGCTGAGGCTGCTGCAAAGCTGTGATCCTCCTGTCTCAGCCTCCCAAGTACTAGGATTACAAACTTGTGCCACCACACTCGACTAGCAAGCACCATTTTTTAAAGAAAAGCCCCAAACTACAAACAATCCAAATGACCATCAACAACTGAAAAAGTAAATAAAAAGATTGTGCCACTGCTCAGCTTTTCTCTTTTCTATCCTCCTCCTCCTCTTCCTCCTCTTCCTCTTTCCTTTCTCCCTCCCTCCCTCCCTCCATGTGTGTGTGTGTGTGTGTGTGTGTGTGTGTGTGTGTCTCTCTCTCTCTCTCTCTCTGGTACTGGGGATGAAATCTGCCTCTTTTATTCTTTATTTGGAAACAGGGTCTTACTAAGTTGTGAAGGGCCTTACAAGTTGCTAAGGCTGGCCAGGAACCTGGGATCCTCCTATCTCAGTCTCCTGAGTACTGGGATTACAAGCCTGCACCACCATGCACACCCGGCTACTCTTTATTTCTGAAACAGGGTCTCACTAAGTTGCAGAGGGTCTCACTCAGTAGCTGAGGCTGGCTTCAAACCTGCAATCCTCCAGTCTTAGCCTCCCAAATACTGGGATTGTAAGTGTGTGCTACCACACTCAGCTCCCTAGGTTCAATGTAAGTGTGTGCTACCACATCCAGCTCCCTAGGTTCAATCTACAGTATCACAATTAAAAAAAAAAAAAAAAAAAAAAAAAAAAAAAAAAAAAAAAAAAAAAAAAAAAAAAAAAAAAAAAAAAAAAAGGAAAAAAGAAATACTGTAACTACATACAACAATATGGATGACTCTTGCTGGCACAATGATGAACAGCTCCACAGTCAAAACAAACAATAAGGCCGGGCGTGGTGGCGCACGCTTGTAATCCCAGCATTTGGGAGGCTGAGACCTGAGGATCCGGGTTCGAGGCCAGCCTCAGCTTCCTAGTGAGGCACTTTGCAACTTAGTGAGACTGGGTTTCAAAATAAAGAATAAAGCCGGGTGTGGTGGCGCACGCTTGTAATCCCAGCATTTGGGAGGCTGAGACCGGAGGATCCGGGTTCGCGGCCAGCCTCAGCTACCTAGTGAGGCACTCCACAACTTAGTGAGACTCCATTTCAAAATAAAGAATAAAAAATAGGGCTGGAGGTCTAGCTCGGAGGTAGAATGCCCCTGAGTTCAATCCCCAGTACCGCAAAAAAAAAAAAAAAAAAAAAAAGAAGAAAAAAAATAGGGCTGGGGGTATAGCTCGGAGGTAGAATGCCCCTGAGTTCAATCCCCAGTACCGCAAAAAAAAAAAAAAAACAACAAACAATAAAATAAACAAAAACGAACTAATAATATGGTTTATATAAAGTGCTGCATTAATCTATGATGTTAACAGTCAGAATCAATTTGAGGTGGTTGTTAGGTTACTGGAAGGGAGGCATGAGGGGGCTTCTGATAATATTGTGTTTCTTCATCTAGATGCTGGTAACCTGTGGTGTGTCCACTGTGAAAATTCAATGACCAGCACACTTATGGCTCATGAATACATTTACATTATTATTCAATAAGACATATTAACATAAAACAAAAACAAAACTTTTGGGTTTGTGACTTCTGCAGATCAGTGACAGAGAGGATAACAACACAGGCAGTGCCAGGAGCAGCCGAGATGCAGGCTAATTCTGTATTTTAGGCATCCTGTCCATACTCCAAGGAAACAGCTAGTCTAGAATCTATTGCAACTGCATATAGGGAGAGGTAGGGGGATCTACTATTTTCTATCTATTCTTTCTCCATACTGATACTTATTTTGTGTGTGTGTGTGTGTGTGTGTGTGTGTGTACTGGGGATTGAATCTAGGGGCATCCTTTTCTGAAACTATACTCCAGCTTTTTTTTTTTTTTTTTTTTTTTGCAGTACTAGGGATTGAACCCAGGGGCATTCTACTTCCGAGCTATACCCCCAGTCCTATTTTTTATTCTTTCTTTATTTTTTTCAGTACTGGGGGATGGAACCCAGGGACATTCTACCTCCAAGCTATACCCCCAGCCCTACTTTTTATTCTTTATTTTTAAAACAGGGTCTCACTAAATTGCAGAGGGCCTCACGAAATAGCTGAGGCTGGCCGCGAACCCGGATCCTCCTGTCTCAGCCTCCTAAGAACTGGGATTACAAGCATGAGCCACCACACCCGGCTATACTCCAGCCCTTTTTATTTTTTATTTTATTTTATTTTTTTTTGAAACAGGGTCTTGCTAATTTGCTAAGAATCTCACTACTTTCTGAGACTGTCCTCGATCCTGCAATCTTCCTGTCTTAGCCTTCTAAGTACTGGAATTACAGACATGCACCACCATGCCCCACCAAGCTTCCATACAGACCTGATACCAGGAGAGGAAGGAAGGGAGGGAGTGTGTGAGTGTGTGTGTGTGTGTGTGTGTGTGTGTGTATGTGTGTGTGTGTGTGTGTGTGTGTGTGTGTGTGTGTTTTACTGGTGATTGAACCCAGAGGCATTCTACCTCTGAGCTATACCCCTAAGCCAAATTTTATTTCTTAGGTTGCTGAGGGCTTTCCTAAACTGCCGAGGCTGGCTTCAAATGTGTGGTCCTCCTGTCTTAGCCTCCCAAGTACTGGGATTACAGTCATCTGCCACTGCACCCAGTTTTCCAGGAGATTTTTAATATAATCCTAAAGGGAAAGCTAAACACTGAAAAGTAGAAGGAAGCTTGGTAAATGGGAAAATGCATCATATATTGAATGATCTGGGAAATTTTCAAAAGGTAGAGATGATAAGTCAAATAAGGGGAAAGGAAGCCGGGCGTGGTGGCGCACGCTTGTAATCCCAGCATTCGGGAGGCTGAGACCGGAGGATCCGGGTTCGCGGCCAGCCTCAGCTACCTAGTGAGGCACTCCACAACTCAGTGAGACTCTGTTTCAAAATAAAGAATAAAAAGGGGCTGGGGGTGTAGCTCGGAGGTAGAATGCCCCTGAGTTCAAATCCCCAGTACCGCAAAAAAAAAAAAAAAGGGGGAAAGGAGACTATTCACTGAAATAGTTGGGAGGTGAAAAGTCTCATTTGACTATGAGTTCAATGGAGGCAGAAAATTATTTGATAGTCTTTTTGGATTTTTTTTTTTTGTGTGTGTGTGGTACTGGGGATTGAACTCAGGGGCATTCTACCTCTGAGCTACACCCCCAGCCCTATTTTTTATTCTTTATTTTGAAACAGTTGCGGAGTGCCTCACTAGGTAGCTGAGGCTGGTCTCAAACCTGGATCTTCCGGTCTCAGCCTCCCAAATACTGGGATTACAAGTGTGCGCCACCAAGCCCGGTTCTGTCTTTTTGGATTTTTAAGATACCCTAAAGAGAAAATAGAGTACAACTTGGAGGAGGGCATCCACTCAATTTCTCACAAAGCCTTTTTGTCATATAGATTGTTGCTATGGAGAAGGCTATGAAGGTAGCAACTAAGGGAAATAAAGGATCTGGTAGGAGTAAGCACAGGGATAGTGGATTTAAAAATTTCCTTCAGTAATTAGCAAGTAACAGGACACAACACACTTTCCATGTTTTTCCTAACCCCTATCCCTCTGAAAGTACATGGACCTGGTTTGCCATTATGATTTTTTTTTTTTTAAGTTTTTATTTTCGGTACTAGGGATTGAACCCAGGGACATTCTACATCTGAGCTCCACCCCTAGCTCTATTTTTTTTGAAACAGAGTCTAAGTTGTGGAGGGTCTCACTAAGTAGCTGAGGCTGGCCATGAACCTGTGATTCTCCCGTCTCAGCCTCCCAAGTACTGGGATTACAAGTGTGCGCCACCATGTGGGCCTGTTGCTATTATAATTTAACTAAAAGACAGAGAAGTTTGAATGGGCCTAACAAAGCCTCAGCCTGACACACAAAATACAGGGCCATTTAGCAATGCTGCCTTATGTCAGGAGAAATCAGCTACCTACTCACTGTATCCTGGGGAAGTGATCTCTAGCTGCTAAATTATAAAGTTGATGCTCTATCATTTCTTTGTTATGTAAAGCCTGAAGGCGATAGGATAATAAGGTATCAGAAGAGATGGCAAACAGCTCCTAGTTTCAGAGAGGGAGGAGAGAGCTGAGAGAGGCCGAGAGGGAGAGTCAGTTCTCCCTGGTGACATTAAAAGGCAGCAGCCTGGGAGTGAAGCTCTGCCTCAACTGGTCTGAAACTACTGCCATGGGAGAAAAGGCCAGTTGCCAAGTCCATTAATAGCTTCTGCCCATCATGGTTACAGAGGCTTTATCAAGCAGGGCAGGGCCAGGACCTGTTTTTAGCAGTGTAAGCACTGAGACCAGAGGGATCTACATTTTCCAGATCCTAGTCACAATCAATGACTAACAAAGACAATCCCCTCTGCTGTCCCACACACATGATTACAGAGGTGTAAATTATTAGAGCTAGAAGGGCTGCAGATCATGTAGTTCAACCTCCTTACTTTACAAATGAGTAAACTACAGGTATAGACCAGTTAAATGACCTTATCAGCAGGGCAAGAAAACACCTAGGCCCTCTAATGGGGCCTTTTCCCCTTGGAATCAAACTTCAAAGTTAACTTAGCTAGGGCTAGCGATTAGTTCCTGGTCCAACTAGAACTGTATACATTGCCTAGGCATCACTCACCTGAGTTCATGCAAAAGAATCAGGAACTAAATCATTTGTTAAAGGACAGCATTAGGAACAAAATAGGTCTCTGAGGATTTTGTTACTGAAACATCAAAAGAATCTCATTTTGAAACCACCTTCCCTACCTGGCAAGTCCACAGCCTGGCCACCTGTATGGCCTGACAGAGGTTTGCTGTTGGGGGAGAAAGTAAGAAGAAGTAGGTGAGAGAGGACAAAAGGAGGACACCTCTCTCCCTTGGGGATGAGTCTATTTTGCAATTTGCAAAATGAAACTCAAAAAAGCCTGGGAGTGAAATTTTTCCTTCAAGCTTCAGGATTTAAATATATGAAAATGGACAGATAACATAATCCACAAAGGTATATAAACATGCTGGGCCCTAAAGCACCCTCTGGGAGTAAACTGGTAGGTGGGAAGAATGTGTGGTTAGCTGTTGTTTTTGATGGAGGAAGGGTGAGAGAAAGTAGGTATTGATTTTCCTAATGTTTCCTTTGTGTGGCTGCTGTTGCCATGTGGTGGTCTGTTGCTATGAAGATTTGTGGTGCCAGACAATGGCTGCTAGGCTCTTTATGACTGTGCTATTGGTATAGCTTATTTCTGCAGGAATCAGGGTAGTCTACAACAGTCTAAGCAGTGAAGAAAGCTTGGTGACTGTGCAGCATCTCTCTCCAAATAAGTGCTGCCTAAGGCAAGACCAAGGTGAAAAGGCATTAATTAGAGCCTATGAGGGGAAAAAAGCCAGTAACAGTATCACATTACTTTTCCAGAACAGATACCGAAAATTAAATATTTTGAAGTTCACACACATATTCTAGTATATATCAGAATAAACCAAGGGTTACCATTTTCATGAAGGATTAATGGAGAGACCCTTCCCTTTAACAAGAAGGATAAAAATCCACAGGCAGAATCTGCAATCAGATGAGGATGAGGAAGGGGGGGTTGGGTGAGTTCTCAGAGGGGCTCTCAGGGGCAAACTGTCTTCCTGTTAAGCGATTCGCCTATTACTCTGATACTGAGAAAACTAACCCACAGACCAAATATCAGGGCTCAACCACAGCATCTGAAGCAGAGCCAAATGTTTTCCTGGGTAACAGGACAGAGTACACAAAAGCCACACTGGGACTGTTAGATATCAACTACTTACCTACCTTCTTCACCCTCCTAAACAATTATTGTTCTTTCCATCTCAGAGTACATACACACACACACCCTGTCCAATACTGTAAGTCACTAGTTATACATGGCTATTTAATTTGTGTGTGTGTGTGTGTGTGTGTGTGTGTGTGTTGATACTGGGAAGTGAACCTAGGGGCATTCTACCTCTGAGTCACCCCCCAGCCCTTTTTATTTTTTGTTTTGAAACAGGATCTTTCTAGGTTGCTGACTGTTTCCCTATGCTGCTGAGGCTGTCCTCAAACCTGTGATTGTCCTACATCAGGCTCCCAAGTACTGATATTACAGGAGGGAACACCATGTCTGGCTTAATTTTTTTTTTTTTTTTCAGAACTGGGGATTGAATTCAGGGGCATTCAACCTCTGAGTTATACCCCCAGCCCTATTTTTATATTGAAACAGGGTCTCACTAAATTGTGGAGGGCCTCACAAAGTAGCTGAGGCTGTCCCCAAACCTGGATCCTCCTGTCTCAGCCTCCCAAGTACTGGGATTACTAGCATGCACTACCACGCCTGGCTGTGGCTTAAATTTTAAAAATTCAGCCAGTGTGGTGGCCCACGCTTGTAATACCAGTACTTGGGAGGCTGAGACCGGAGGATCCGGGTCCGAGGCCAGCCTCAGCTACTTAGTGAGGCCCTCCGCAACTTAGTGAGACTCTGTTTCCAAATAAAGAATAAAAAAAAAAGAAAGAAAGAAAGAAAGAAATAGGGATGAGGATGTAGCTTGGAGATAGAATGCCCCTGGGTTCAATCCCCAGTACCACAAAAATAAATAAATGAATAAAATAAAATAAGAATAAAAATAAAACAAATTTAAAACTTCAGTTCCAGCTGGGTGTGGTGGCATATGTTTGTAATGCCAGTAGTTGGAAGCTAAAACAAGAAAACAAGAGGATCACAGATTTGTGGCCAGCCTCAGTAACTTGTAAGGCCCTCCGCAAATTAGTGAGACCCTGTTTCAAAATAAAGAATTAAAAACGGAGCCGGGTGTGGTGGCCCATACTTGTAATCCCAGCATTTGAGAGGCTGAGACTGGAGGATCTGGGTTTGTGGCCAGCCTCAACGATTTTGTGAGAATCTTTGCAACTTAGTGAGACCCTGTTTCAAAATAAAGAATAAAAAAAACTAGTGCTGGGGGTGTAGCTCGGAGGTAGAATGCTCCCAGGTTCCATCCCCAGTACCACAAAACAAAAAACCAAAAAAACCCGGGCGTGGTGGTGCAGGCTTGTAATCCCAGTACTTGGGAGGCTGAGACCAGATGATTTGAGTTTATAGCTCCTCAGCTACTTAGTGAGGCACTCTGCAACTTAGTGAGACCCTGTTTCAAATAAAAAGAATAAAAAATTGGGCTGGGTGTGAGGCTCAGAGGTAGAATGCCCCTGGGTTCAGCTCCTAGTACCAAAAAAAAAAAAAAAAAAAAAAAAAAATCTGGGAGCCGGGCATGGTGGCACACGCTTGTAATCCCAGCATTTAGGAGGCTGAGACCGGAGGATCCGGGTTTGCGGCCAGCCTCAGCTACCTAATGAGGCACTCCGCAACTTAGTGAGACCCTGCTTCAAAATAGAGAATATCCGGGTGTGGTGGCGCACGCTTGTAATCCCAGCATTTGGGAGGCTGAGACTGGAGGATCCGGGTTCGAGGCCAGCCTCAGCTACCTAGTGAGGCACTCCACAACTTAGTGAGACCCTGTTTCAAAATAAAGAATAAAAAATAGGGCTGGGGGTGTAGCTCAAAGAATAAAAAATAGGGCTGGGGGTGTAGAATGCCCCTGAGTTCAATCCCCAGTACCGCA
>PVLC010037230.1:0-15394 GCA_004027655.1 Graphiurus murinus | reverse complement strand
ACCCCCAGCCAATTTCCTTCCTCTCTAGTGGGAGTTTACTTCTAATTATTCCACACAGAGACTATTAAGTGTGTGTGTGTGTGTGTGTGTGTGTGTGTGTGTGTGTGTGTGTGTGTGTGTGATATTGAGAATTGAACACAGGGATGTTCTACCTCTGAGCTATACCCCCAGCCCTATTTTATTTTATTTTACTTTATTTTATTTTGAAATAGGGTCTTGCTAAGCTGCTGAGGGCCTTGCTAAGTTGCTAAAGCTGGCCTCAGACCTGTGATGCTCCTGTCTCAGCCTCCCAAGTCCAGGGATTACAGGTGTGTGACACCATATATGATTTTTTTCACTTTCCTTTTTAGTCTGTTTGCTCTCAGCCCACCTAGTTTCTTTTCTTTTTCTTTTTCCTTTTTTATATATGTCTTTATTGGTGCATTGTAATCTCACATCATAATGAAGTTTGGAATGATAGAGCTATACATCACACTGCACTTGGTGAGCTTCCCCTGGCCTCCTCCCCTCCCCCATACATGACATTGAGATTGGCATTGGTAATTTCATATATACACGTAATGTCAATGTAAGTGTTTCCTTCATTAATTCTCCAGCACCACTCTTCCCTAGACCCCCAACAGCACCCCACTAGGTTTCTCCTCCTTTATCCCAATTACTCCCTAGCTTCCACGTGTCAGAGAGAACAGATGACCCTTCGCTTTCTGTGACTGACTAATCTCACTTAACATAAAGTTCTCCAGGTCCATCCAATTTTCTGCAAATGATGAAATGCTGTTCTTCTTCATTGCTGAGCAGAATTCTATTGTATGTATATCCCATAATTTTGTAATCCATTTATTTGTTGATGAACACCTAGTTGGTTCCATGATTTGGCTGTTGTGAATTGTGCTGCTCTAAACATGGGCATGCATGTATCGCTATAACATTCTGATTTCAGTTCCTTTGGAAAGATGCCCAGGAGTGGTATAGCCTCCTCTGGTTGACCTGAACTCTGGATTTATTATTCACAGATACATTGGTTTACTACTTTGAACTCATTGCCTCATCTTGACCTTTAAATTCTGGATTGACTCTCTAGGCTGACTCTGGATGCTTCTGCCACTGTCTTGATTTCCACAATTTGTCCAGGCCTCCAACCCCAAGACGGTCGTTAGTTCTTGGTTTTTCAATCTCTGCTACCAAATCTTAACACATATCTACCATCCTCAGTCAGGCCTGGATTCAAAGCCGACACACCACCTATGGTCAGACTAATTTACATGGTCCCAAAAGACAGCAACTCTACAAGTGGTCTTAACTCGGAAGTATAGCTTAAATTCTTTAACAGAAGTCTAGGCAAGTTACCAAAATAATTAGCTTATGCTAAAACAGGCTTGATTTTTTAATATATCAAAAGATTCATTTCTTGGCTCACTTTGAATTTATCATCCAAAAATCTGATTCATTGAGTAATCTAATCTCTATTGACCAACTCAGCATAGATAATTCATGGTCACTTGTTTTATTTGCCTTTTTCTGTCATTTTTGTTATGAGTGTTATTTTATGAGGGGACTTTTCTCAAAGTAGTAAATAATATATGTTTTTAACTTTAACCTATCACCTATAAATCCCTCCATGGAGGGCCTCAGATTTTCCTAGGACAATCATATCCCAGTAACCGTAGGGAATTGGTTCTAGGGCCACTTGCAAATACCCAAATTCCTGGACACTCAAGTCCGTTATATAATATGGTGTAGTGTTGGCACAGAACCTATGCACAGCCTCCTGTATACTCCAAATTACTTTTAGATTACTTATAATCTATAATACAATACATTTTCTGTGTAAAAAGCTGTTCTGTGTTGTTTAGGAAATAATGAAAAGAGGAAAAACAGGTCTGTACATGTTCAATACAGTTACAACTCTGTGTGTGTGTGTGTGTGTGTGTGTGTGTGTGTGTGTGTGTGTGTGTGTTAATTATCCCCCCGGCAACTCTCCAGTGAACTTTAACTGTGCTCCATCTTCCCCAGTGGGAAGGAAGTGGCTCTGGGCTGTGGAGCCGGTTCCCATGCAAGCAGACCCTCCTTTTTTGTAAATAGAACCCTCAGTTTACAACTTTGCTATTGACAAGCCCCAGACCACAGCTTTTTGGAGTGTTGGTAACCCCTAAGCAAACAAGGCCTGTCTTTTTTTTTTTTTTTTTTTTTTTTTTTTTCACTTAAGGTTGTGATCATATAAACATATGCTTGTGAAACATACTCAAAAAGCATCCTTGGCCACTGAGATCCATGGAAACCAAATAAGATGAGATTAGGGGAAGCTGAGGCCACTTAATTTTTTATTCAGAGCCTGGAATGAATAAAATTTAATTCAAGAGGTCCTGATTTTACTTCTGTCGGGGCCTGGGATGTAGATGAGCGTTTACTTTCCTAACGGGGATAATTGATAGATGACATCACTTTTATGGCCATAGGATCACTTGGATAACGGCTCGTAGAGCGTGGGGGAAAATATTTCTAAACATAGCTCTTGGCCTGCTGCTCCGGAGCGCTTAAGCCAGAGGGCAGCTTCTGTCTCTCTTGTACTTTCCCAGGGACCCAAAATATTTTTATATACACAGCCAAGCATTTTTTAAAAATTATTTCCCCGCCTCCCTATCCCATGAATATAATGTGTTCCTCCGAGTTTAAATAAATAGGTCTTTGGGGTTCTTAGGTTGAGACAGGAGGAGGCAATGATGACTCTTTGTCAGAGCTGGGACATTTTCCAGATCCAAATATGGGATTAAATGTGTGAGTGAGCAGTCCCCCAAATGCCTCCGGATTGCAAACGACTGTTTGGGTTTGAGTTTTGCACATCGCCCACTCACTTAGCCAGACAAGCGCTATTTCTAAATATCCTTTTCCCAAAGAGTTGGAACAGAGATTAGAAAGTGACAAACGGAACTTCCAGCAGGGTTTGGACTTTTGCCCCAGATGGTGGGCGTGAGTGTCAGAAGGGGCTGGGGGAGGAGCTGTTGCAGAAGGCAGAGGAAATGCCGAGCTCTTCGGTTCTCCAGCCTCTGTTTCCCCTACAGTGCATTGGCTGCAGCACGCCATGCCAGGGCCAAGTCAGAAGGGACAGAAGTCCAGCCCCCTAAAAGCAGCCCTTTCTGACCCTACCCACAGGCCTTGCTATAGAATTTAGTTAGGAAAGTGTGAATGCTGCCACTCTGCACCCGCCGAGATGGCCAGAATCAAAAAGATGGCTAGCAGCAAGATTGATGGGGATGTGGAGGAAGTAGACCCCTTCTGGCCTGCTGGAGGGGTGTGTGTGTGTATGTGTAAAATAATGCAGCTGCTTTGGAAAACAGTCTGGCAGTACCTCACAAGGTTAGAGTGACCATATGACCTAGCAACTCCACTACCATATATAATGTATGTACACCCAGGAGAAATGGAAGCATGCATCTAGACCAAAACTTCTACAGGCATGCTGACAGCACTATTCATGATAGCCAGAAAGTAGGAACAACCCAAATGCCCATCAATTGATGAATGGATAAACTAAATGAGGTTTACTCATACAAGGAATATTATTCAGCAAGAAAAAGAAATGAAGACAGGCATAAGCGAATACACTTGTAATCCCAGTACTTAGGAGGCGGAGACAGGAGGATCATATGTTCAAAGCCAGCTTCAGCAACTTAGCAAGGCCCTCAGCAACCTACTGAGACCCTGTTTCCAAATAAATTTGAAAGAAAAATAGGGCTGGGGTGCAGTTTGGATGTAGAATGCTCTTAAATTCAATCCCCAGCACCACAAAAAAGAAAGAATAAAAAAAAGAAAAGAAAAAGAAATGAAGTACTGAATGAACCTGAAACGCATTATGCCAAATGTAAGGAGCCAGATACAAAGACCACGTGAATATAAAACGTCCAGAATAGGCAATTCTGTAGAGACAGGAAGTAGATCAGTGGTTTGTAGCTGAGGGAGGGAACAAGGAAAAGTGGGGTGGGGGGTGATGGTGATAACTGATGGGTACAGGATTTCTTCTGGGGGTGATGAAAATATTCTAACATTAGACTGTGGTGATGGTTGTACGTACTATGGTGATGACTGGTGTACTATGTAATGATGGTTGTACATACGATATACTACCAAACCATTGAATGGTACACTTTCAATGGGTAAAGTGCATGGAACATAAATTACATCTCAATAAAAAAAAGTTTTAAGAACACTAACAAAGAGTTATGGGTTCCCTAGTACCACACGCAAAAAGAGTTATGAGTCCCCTTCATTTAAAGAACAAAGCCTCCAACTCTGCCCCCACCAGGCACTTTGATTCCACATGAAGAATTCATGATAAAAAAAAAATCTCATTGACAGAAAGAAAGAAAAAATGTGCAATAAGTTTAAATATAAGCTTGAGTCTTGTGTTGGGAGGCAGAAGGTGAATGCAGTATTAAAATGAGGATCAAGGACTAAGAGCTGAAAAAGTCCATAGGTGACCTAGAAATAGCGTGTACTTGTTAAGTGCACACAACCCTAAAGGAATCTGATCTGTATGGTTAGTGAGGGTTTCTGAGCACAACCCTGCCTTTCCTCTCACTTCCTATCACCTTCTCAGCCTCAGTTTGGAACAAGTTCCCTATGAATCCCTTCAGTTCTTCCAAGAGAATGGATCTGTCTTATGCCTTAAATCCTGATTAAAGTTTCTTGATAGATTCTGACTGCAACCGGACTGGGCTTTGATGCTAGAGAAGCCGCCCTTTACCTCTGGATCCTATCAGTAAAAGATAACAAAACACATCCAAGAGCATCTTTTAAAATATGTCATTGCGTGTCCCCACAGCTGGCTTTGACTAACATAAAGGAGTTCTCCAGCCAATCTTGGGTCTGATATTTTCCCAAGTAGATGGCAGTCAGCATCACTGAATGCTTAAGACCGGCTACATTAGATTGCATTTCTGAATATGTTTCTGGTTGCTATAAATATGCTTCTCCGTGTGTGTTATTTCCTGTGTATTTATGTATTTGCAAATTTTGCTCATAATTATGCCGCACATTACTTTCAACTTGGTTTTTCCAAGTTTTTTTCCAAGGCAATGATTATGTCTTAAAACCTCCCCAGCATCAGGCAAAGGCATTTATTGTCTTTAAAAAAAAAGAAATCCCTTTGACCCAACAAAAGCAGGGAGGGAGGGTTTGAGAGCTGGAAAAGAAAACACAGAGGCACCAAGAAAGGAAAGAGGATAAACAAGCTGGACCACAGTAAGAACTGTGGGGTCAGGGGTCCACGGCGAAGCAGTTAGTGCCAGCAGTGGTCCCTTGGGCCACTCGGGGTCTGCTCCATCTCCTCCCTGGATGGGAGCTCCTGGCTTCAGCAAAGCCTGCCTTTGTCCCCAGTCAGCCATGAAGTTAGGGTCCCCAGCCCAGGTGCCTTCCCAAATGTGGAACCCCAGGACCAGGACTTCAGCTTCTCCTTGGGATGTTCCCCCAAAGTGTCCAATAGGCAACCACAGCAACTAACCCAGTATGGCCAATTGACCCCGTACTTTGACTCTTTTCACCCGATACGTCTCAGGGGAGAGGAAGTGATACAGGGATGGTTCCTAATCCTGTCTTCCTGGTGCCTATGGTAGTGTTCCTCAGCCTTCAGACACCTAAGAGCCTTCTCTGTCCTGTTACATTATTCCTTAAGTTTATGGATCAACTATGTAAGTTGCCAACTACCTAGAAAACCCTTATTTTCTAGGGAAAAAAATTAAAGTGACTAAAAGAAGTTGGGAGTCAGGAAGTCAGACCCAGGTCATAAGTCCTGGCGCCATGGTCCAGCTCCATGGTAACATTGTATGACTGCAGGTCACTCTGACCTCTGCTCTGTGATTTCCTCCTGTGTAAGATGAAGGTGCATGCGTACACACACACACACACACACACACACACACACACACACACAGAGTCACATATGCACTATGCATGCACATAAAGTCACACACAGAGATACACATCATGGTCCCCGCAAGTGGTAAAACTTTCAGGACAGCGTAAGTAGGTCTTGCTGTTCTCGGGAATTCATATATTTATATTCATCATGTTTTTATAGAAACTTATTATGGCACTTTTATACTTAAATTCCCAGACCATAAGCTAAATATATATTTATCTTTTTTTATTTTTAAAGTCACGCTACTTAATCATAGAATAAAGCAGTGTCTTTAGAACTTCCCTATCTGTTCCATAATTACAGGCTTTGGATAAGAGCCTGGTTCACAGCCAAAGTCCCCGGAGGGTGGAAAGTCTGCGGATGAGAGCACACAGGCAGAAGAGACTACCGTGTGTGTGTGTGTGTGTGTGTGTGTGTGTGTGTGTGTGTGTCTGTGTGTCTGTGTGTGTGTGTCTGATGTTCATTCTTTCTTGAAAATACTGAGGGTGCTTAGCTAATGTTAATGTAACCATTATTTTCTGTGTACTCTTTTAGTTTCTTCCTTCCTTTTTTTCTTTCTTCCTTCCTCCCTTTTTTTCTTCCTACCTTCCTTCCCCTTTTAAACAAAACTGTCTCTGTTGAAGGGGTGTTTATGGAATGAAATCATGCAGTGTTTTACCAGAGAGCCATCATCATTCATGGAAAAAGTATAAAACTCACTAAAAAAGAATTTAAGTGAAAATAGTCCTCGTGTACTAATTAATCTAATGCATGGATCCACAGCAAAAGGAGAAAAGGGACTAAGAGAAGATGACTTAGGAAAATGCAAACTTTGACATGCTCTCAAGAGGGTCATTTTACCTGTGGTCGTTAACTTTTACCAGTGGTAGGTAAGGTCCTTGAATTACCAGGTCATGGTAAGTGCTTAACATATGTCCCTCTCCTTGTTATTCATTTTAAATATATTAACTCATTAAATTCTTACAACAACTCAATGAGGTAGGAATCATTTCCATTGTCTAGATAAAAAAGCCAGAGAAGTTAATATAGGACAAGTGAAAGCTCAGGTGTCTGATTCCAGGACACACCGGTAGGTTAGTAAGACGTACTCTATGGCTTTTCTGATGATATTAAAAGTTAGAGTTGGGAGCCGGGCGTGGTGGCGCACACTTGTAATCCCAGCATTCGGGAGGTTGAGACCGGAGGATCTGGGTTCGTGGCCAGCCTCAGCTACCTAGTGAGGCCCTCCGCAACTTAGCGAGACCCGGTTTCAAAATAAAGAATAAAAAAATAGGGCTGGGGGTGTAGCTCGGAGGTAGAGCGCCCCTGAGTTCAATCCCCAGTACCGTAAAAAAAAAAAAAAAAAAAAGTTAGAGTTGGGGAAAAAATAAATAAGTAAGCAAGTAAATAAATAAATAAATAAATAAGACAAATGTACTTCAGTTATAAGCATGGTTTTTGTTTGTATGTTTTTGCGGTACTGAGGATTGAACCCAGGGGTATTCTACCTCCGAGCTATACCCCCAGTTCTATTTTTTTATTCTTTATTTTGAAACAGGGTCTCACTAAGTTGTGAAGGGCCTCACTAAGTAGCTGAGGCTGGCTGCGAACCCGGATCCTCCTGTCTCAGCCTCCTGAATGCTGGGATTACAAGCATGTGCCACCACACCCGGCTCTAAACATGGTTTTTCAAGACTGCAAAATCAAATGACATCAAGTGTAAACTTATCCCTCCTCTTAATTGTAGGAGCCATGTTGTGGATGTATTGTAGGAACCATGTTGTAAATGGACCTTCCCTATCCCTTACCTCCCCTTCCAGCTTTGGGTCTCACCTTTTTTTTTTTGTTTTTGTTTTTTTTTGCGGTACTGGGGATTGAACTCAGGGGCATTCTACCTCCGAGCTACACCCCCAGCCCTATTTTTTTTCCTTTATTTTGAAACCGAGTCTCACTAAGTTGCGGAGTGCCTCACTAGGTAGCTGAGGCTGGCCGCGAACCCGGATCCTCTGGTCTCAGCCTCCCGAATGCTGGGATTACAAGCGTGCGCCACCACACCCGGCTGGGTCTCACCTTTTAATACAAAATCGTTTGAATCAAGATGGAGATGTCCTTCGGAAACATGGTTAAAGAATAATCAACAGGCATAATCAGCAGGGGTACCAGGTGTACCAGGTGTGGTGGTAATCCCTGTACTTGGGAGGCTGAGGCAGGAGGATTGTAGGTTTCCAGCCAGCCTCAACGACTTAGCCAGACCCTCAGCAACTTAGCAAGACCCTGTTTCAAAAATGAATAAATAAAAATAAAAAGGGTTGGTGGATGTAGCTTAGAGGTAGAATACCCCTGGGTTCAATCCCCAGTACCAAAATAATAAGTAAGAATAATGATAATGATAATTATAATAATCAGCAGGCCAGGTGCAGTGGCACATGCCTGTAATTCCAGTGATTACAGGGAGGCTGAGACAGGAGGATCACAAGTTGAAGGTCAGCCTTAACAATTTAGCAAGACTCTGTCTCAAAAAATAAAAAATAGGTCAGGGGTATAGCTCAGTGGTAGAATGTCCCTGGGTTCTATCCCAGTACCATAAATAATAAGGAGAAGGAGGAGGAGGAGGAGGAGGAGGAGGAGGAGGAGGAGGAGGAGGAGGAGGAGGAGGAGGAGGGGGAGGAGGAGGAGAAACTGTCAAAGGGACTTTAGTAAATTCACAAATACTGGTTACATGTTTAACCAAATGTGCTTGTCTAGGGTTAAGTTCTGAGTTCTGCCTGTGGCTTATCCATAAAATAGCCAAAGCTTTTATAGGAAGTCTGAAGGAAATAAAAAGGATAGGTTGCCTTGACCGCCTTTATCTATTTTCCTCCAGAATCTTGGGAGTAGATATTAAATCTATCAGATAAGCTTCCTTACAAAAATCCCTAAATCCAAATCTAACCTTGGGACATTTCCAAAAAAAAAAAAAAAAAAGCCTATTTTTTTTTTTTTTTATAAGTTGCCCACAAAAATAGCAACTTCTCCAGTGTTGATATGAAATCGGACTTTCTGCTTTGCCTCGCAGAAACTTTTGGGTTCTCTAAGTTTTAAAGAGTTAAGAAAATAGATGGAATGTCTTGGGAATGCCGGCTGGCGAGTCTGCCGCTCTGGCTTCTTGGCTTTCTCACCCTGGAATGTCTCTGGATTTGCGCTCTTCCCTACATTCTGTTTCGACCTGCCAACACAGCGGGCTGTGTCACACAGGACAGTCCACCGAGAGGCAGGGATGTGCGATTATCTGCGCACTGAGGTTTCCTTCTCCCTCGTGCCTGGCGAGTCCCCAGGGACAAGGAGAAAACAGTGTGATTTAGGAGCCTCCTGGTAACCCTTGAGGGAAAGCAGTCTCTGCAGATCAGTAGGGTGGTGGCGAGTAGGTAGGGGGAGCAGAGAGCAGGAGGAGGCAGGGTTATTTTGACTGCATTTTTTCCTTGCCTGATTAAATCTGAGTGGCACTGGAACTCTGTGTTACTAAAAGAACACAGCCCTGGATGTGGGGCCTGGGAGCAGGGGGCCCGGGCGGGGCCTGGAGCTGGCATGGCTGCGGGGCTTCGGGGCTCAGAGGACGAGCCATGCAGCCCGGAGCTCACTTGCCGGGCCCTGAGGACTTGCAGAGTGGAAACCTTCAGGTGCTGCTGCAGAGGCTGAAGCCATGGTGCATCTCCAGGGCTGTCTACCAGGTGGGACTGACCTCCTCCTCCTTTCCTTTGCGGCGGGAGAGGTGGTAATGGGGAGAGGGGAGGTGTAAACTCTCATCATTTGTGCTCAGGACTCCGGAGCCTGTTGCAAGACACGGGGAGCCTGGTGACATAAACGGAGCTTCTCCTGCAAGGGGCCAGGTACCGGGTGAGGTGCTGGCAAAGCGAGATCTAGGTTGCTTTCTGCAGTAACCCTCTGAAGAAGATGCATCTGTCTCTATTTGAGAGGTGAGGTTATTGCAGCTCAGAGAGGGATAGAAGTTGTTCAGAGTCACCCAGGGAGTCAACGACGGAGCCCTGGAGTGAAAACCACAGTGTTTCTGGCTACAAAAGCCAGAGCATGTCCCGTGTGAGAGATGGTCAGGGTGTGTGCACCAGTTGGGGACTGCGACAAGCTGGTGATGGGAGTGTGGCTGTGTGGGACAGAAGGACAGAAGGAGGAGCACCAAGCAAGGACATTCTTTTTCCTTACCTCCCTCTCCCTGGGGGCTGACATAGGAGTCTCTGAAACCAGAAACTTGCACGCATCCTTCCCCCTAAATCTGGCACAACGAGAACATTTTCTTGGATTTTTTTGTTTTATTTTATACTTTGTCAATGCTGGGGGTGGAACCCAGGGCCTCAGGCCCACGGGAGGCAAAGGCTCTGCCCTGAGCTCCACCCTACCCCTACCTGGGGGGACATTTTCTGCAAGAGGGTGGCACCTTCTGAGCAGGGCGGAGCAATTCTAAAAGGAGAGACAGGAGCTTCCGCTTTCTCCTGCTGTCAGTCCAGATTGGTGGCATTAAGCCATGTCCCTGCTTGCCAGGGAGACATCAGTCCCCATAGCCCCAGCCCACCCGGGAGGGTCCAGTCTGATCGGGGAGGAGGAGAGGAGGAGGCGGAGGAGCCAGGCCTGGCTTGGGAAGGGGATGTCAGTGTTCCCCTGCCTGACAGTTTCTTGTAACCCAGTTTATTTCATTAAGTCAACACAGTGGGTCTGGCCCTGTCTCTGCTTGTTCGCTGGCTCACCGGGCTGTTTGGAACGAGGCAGGCACAGCTGGCCTTTGTATTTTCACGTGTAACTTGGCAGTGTATAATCCCTTAATGAACCGTAATGTCTAAAGAACTCAGGACCCAGGAGCTGCCGCCTCCCTCCACCTCTTGGAGTGTCTGGACTCTGCTGAAGGGACGAGTCCTCGGGAGCCATGCCCCAGACGTCCAGTTACTTACACAGATGGGCAGACACCCCCAGGACCCCTGCCCCAGCTTCCTCTTCCCATAGGTGGACAGGGTTTCTGGAAATGAGATTTCTCCAGAATTTTTGTGCTCGAAGGACAGGTGCCTATAGTTTTATTAGAAACAGCAAATATAATAGATCATATAAGAAACTTGAGGAAACACTTCACAAATTGGACAACCATCTGAAAATTGTACATAAAATATTTCCAGCCAGGCATGGTGGCCCAGGCCTGTAATCCTAGTACTTGGGAGGCTGAGACAGGAGGATTACAGATCCATGGACAGCTTCAGCAACTTAGCAAGACCTTGTTTCAAAATACAAAAAGGGTTGAGGGTGTAGCTTGGAGGTAGAACATCCCTGGGTTCAATCCCCAGTACCAAAAAATTTAAAAATTAAAAATTTCTAATGACGAGTTGTGAATCTGAAAAAATTCTAGGGAAGAAAAAAAAAAAATCCCCAAGCTGGGAAATGCCAACAGGAACATGGCTAGTTTGTCCATTTGACGCTTTTCTAAAACCTTAGAGTCAAACATCTCCAGCTTGACGTTTGTGGTAATTACCTAGTCAAGATAATTCTGTCGTTTCCAGTCATCACTATGACTACAAAAGGGTTTGGAGACCTGGCTCCCTGCCTCGACCTCCCACTTTCTTTTCATCCCCCTGTTTGTCTTCTCTCTTGTTTCATCGAGTTTCATAAAAACCGAGCTTCCAAATCAAGTAAGCAGGGTGGGTTAACATCCTAGCTATACTGAAGAGAACATTGACTGAAGAGGACATTCCACCAGGCCTGGGGAAAAATATATATATATATTTTATATATATATAATATATATATACACATATACACACATATGTACATATATTCATATATGTATACATATATATGGGCACACATCTTTGGACCATATATATGTATGTATGTATGTATGTATGTATGTATGTATGCACACACATATATATATGCACACACATATTCCTGGCCAACCACAGTTCAATTCAATCTGGAGGACGCTTGGTGAGCAGGAGTTTTGTGGCCGGCTCAGTCAGGGGCAAGTGAGACTCACCAGCTAATCACTCCTCGTCCACAGTCAGTCTCTGGCCAAGCTCGGCCAGTTGGCCCAAGAGGGTGCATGCCTGTAACCCACGCAGCCTTGTTTGCAGCCGGGAGGTAATTCCCACAGCGGGGCCTGGAAAGCAATTGCCGAGAGGAAAGCCAGGATGGCAGGTCTCAACTAGTTCACCAACCTGGGAGGCCAGGTTAACAACAGGGCCTGGTTAGCAGGCTGCAGAGCCAAGCCCAGGGGGCTGTGAGAAGGCAGAGAAGCCAAAAGCAAAATCCAGCTGTGCTGGACCAGGGGTGGTCTGAACTCCCGCCAGACAAGACTTCCCGAGTCTCTGAAGCTTCTACCTGCTCCAGCATTGCGCTCCGCTGGCCAGCAGCACCAGTTTAAAAGGCCACTTAAAATAATATCCTGACCTATCTTCAGTTGCTCAGTGCCACATGGCAAAGACTCAAGAACACAAATAACTACATTTCAACAAATAGAGACTTTGCAAGAAGTACAGAGATTAACTTTGCCCAAGGAAAACTTTGCCAAAAAAAATCTTTTAATCTCTCCTGGGCTTCACTTCCAAACCTCATAGTATCATAATGATTAAACAAGTGGATATATATAAAAGTGTGCTACAAATACTGAAAATACACAAATGTGAAATGTTGGGGGGGTTTTGTTTTGTTTTGGTTTGGGGTTTTTTTTGGTGGTACTAGGGATTGAACTCAGGAGCATTCTACCTCTGAGCTACACCTTCTTGGGCCAACTGGCCGCGCTTGGCCAGAGACTGATTGTGGACAAGTATGAGGAATGATTAGCCTGTGAGTCTCACTTGCCTCTGACAGAGCCAGCAAGTTGCAGAGGACCTCACTAGGTTGCAGAGGACCTCACTAAGTAGCTGAGGCTGGCTGCGAACCTGCAATCCTTCTGTCTCCCAAGTACTGGGTGTAAGACTGTCTTGCTCCATGCTGAGTGACAGCAGGGATCCACAGCTCTGAGTCAGCCATGCGATCACAAGGTGACAACTAGCACTCCACGGGTGTGTACTGCTGAGCCAGGGTGCTTGGCAGGGTGGGTGATTAAATGCATTTTCTTCCTTACCATAGTTTCAACTGACAATGGGTTCATGAGGATGTAATTCGACCATTAATCACAGAGCATCAGTAGAGGACAAAAAGAGTGGTATGTGGCCCCCAAAATGAAGGTCATAAGCAAGGGCGTGGCAAGGTTCTCCTAAGGATTCACTCAGCTCCTTCAAATTAAACCCAGGTCTTGGTGCATGGGAAGCACTCAGCAAACATTAGCTGCCTGCAGTATTACAAGAACGAGTGTGGCCACTCGTGGCTACAGGCAGGAAGAGGAGGGTCAGGCTCGTTCCTGGACATGGTGGCTGACTCAGCTCCAGCCCTGGGGGGAAACCCCTCACACCCAGAGGGTCATTTCACTTCCAAAACAGTGGCTGGAATATGTGTGTCAGCTCTTGGGGACAAGCACAGGTCTCTTTCCAACAGGGACTTTGGAGTTTCTGAAGTGTCACTTTTATTTTATTTATTTATTTATTATTTGGGGGGTACTGAGGAATTGAACCCAAGAGGGTCCTACTTCTGAGCTATAGCCCCAGCCCTATTTAATTTTTTATGTTGAAATAGGGTCATGCTAAGTTGCTGAGGTTATTCCCAAGTTGCTGAAGGAGTCCTTGAACCTGCAATTCTTCTGTCTTAGCCTCCCAAGTACTGGGATCATCTGAAGTGTCTTTTAATACAATCCTCCTTTATCACACTACTCTCCCAAACAAGGGTTCATTATAGGGCTTGGACCATCCATCGTGGGGAAGAGGGAGCTTTAGAAGAAATAGCTAAAAGTTATGCAAACTTAGATGTAAAAGGAAAATCACAAGTTACAGATATGAAAAAGCTGGCAAATATCAGAAGCCATCACAAAATCCAGAAAAATAATGTAAGTTTATTAATTAGCTGACCAACATATCCCTATTATCTTTTTATCCCTACATATTTTCACTGCCTACTCTTCGATCTCTTCTTCATGAGTCCATGATTTTGTAAAATATTCCATAGAAATAAGTCAGTCTTTCTTCTAGTGTGACAGATCAAAATTTATCATTTCCATAGAGTTCAAAAGGGCATCTCAGATTCCCAACTTATCACTGGAAATATTATGCTGATTTTATAATTATTATAAAATTAGGGAAGACTCTTCCCATGTTTATTTTATATATGACTTACTATAGAGCACATTTGCTATATATAGTCAGACCATAGGCATGTGCTTCTAGATACAAGAATTGTGGGAGAATCCAATTACATTCCATTTCCTTCAATAAAGAAAAAAATTATAGGTGCTTTAGTAACTGAGTATGCTATATATTATATATACTCCTGACAGGGAAAAGCTTACACCCTTGGCTAGGGGTTATGAGAGCTGAGTTCTGTACTTATAACTACCAGTCCGATCATTAGAAGATTTCTCCATGGAGTATCTTCTGGCTATCAGCATTTTAAACCTTCTTTGTCTTCTGTTGGCCACATACTTCCAAATCTAGGTGCTATAAGACTCAGTCCTATCATGGTAAGATTCTAGCCCTCCGCAGGCAATGCAGGTTGAGTCCGAAGTTGGGGCTCAGTGCTATCGCTGGAAGCCATCCCTACACTGGCACAGTGTGTGGTGACTTGGCTATAGATGGAAATGACTGTGACCCTCACGCACACGTCCCTCTCATTCCAAACCAAATGTGCCCTTGCTCAACTTCCCCTTAGCTGAATTCCAAAAATGCCCATGGACATTCCAATGCTATTTAAGCAGGAGGGGACCATTTAACAGAGGGGAAGTCACAGTTGAAAGGGAAATTAGTCATAACTGATGACAATTAAAATACCTCCCTTTTGCAGAAATGATCCTCTTGCTAGGAATGAGCCCAGAGACTTGACAGAGATCCCCGGAACGGGAATCCCTGAAGTTCAAGCTTCCAGACCTTCTGCACCCCTACCACCTCCCAACCCCCCTCACTCCTGGCTGTGCAGTACAAACTATAAGAAAAATTAAATATAATGAACAATCTGAGTTATTGGTCCACCATAAATTCCTTCTGGCCACAAAGATGTAGAACACATATGTATGGCATATGTAAGCCTGTTTTAGATTAATCTTTTTTTTTTTTAAGTTGAATGCCATTGGTTTAGGGTGTTGTTTTTTTCTTTTTTGGATTTTTTTTTCTACTTGTAGAAACTACACCCTTTGTAAGAGTTGTAAACTTTGTTTCTGGTGTTTATTTTCTAATGCCTGCTGACAAAGCACCAAAGAGTCACCATGCCAGCTTCTCTTCTTTTCCTGGCTGTAGGACACAGATTGCTTTAGAGGTGAGAGGGCACATCTCCATCTTCCTCCAAGAAGCATGGTTAGGATGCACTTTGGTGCCCCAAGGTTGTACGGTCATCTGTGCTCACCCCTCACTGCTTCTTCCAGAAAGAAAGAAGGATCGGAGACTA